>CAJQUW010008026.1:0-72620 GCA_907163375.1 Prostheceraeus crozeri | reverse complement strand
CAGTCGCGGCAATTGAAATAAGACCAGAAGCAAAATAATACAGATTTTGACTATGTATCAGATGCAAGTCGAGTGCGATTAAATTTGTGCCAGAAGTATAAATACAATGAAATAAAAATACCCTTTTTATTCATGGTGCATAATGTATATGGGTCAAACCACGAGTTGGTTGCACCGAAGTAAAATTTCAAATCAGTTTTTGACGAATTATGCTGATAACCATGATATAATATATAGTCCAAAGTTCAGACGTATGCTACCTAAAAAGCTGAAATATGTCTGCATATATGACAAAGGGTAGTATAAAAACCATTATATCAGTTTCAGTTATACCCCTATTTTATGAGCTGTGTGCTTCAATGCATTTTGTACATGAAAATGTCAATATTAAATTGAAAAATCGTTTGTGATGCCAGAAAATTTCACATTAGTCAATGTATCTGAAAAACAACTTTCTGTCAAAGTTAACTCTTTAGAAAATATTAAATTTCTATGTTAGAATGTCGCGAGCGTTACCATATTAAATGATCTCTGTACACAAATGTAGAGATAGCATGAAATTGATATTTTGTATGTAATAGGTCGATGTCGTGTTACATCAAACTGCATCTTCAGAATATTCAAAAAGAATATCGCATCATAGAAAATGTTGGTTTTCGATCGAGTTTTGCTATCAAATGTAGCGAGCGTTACCGTGGATTGGCCCATATTTAGTATTTCGTGGGTCCTACACAACTTTGGATAACAGCATATAGCCTGGAGGCCATTGAAGGCAAGTTTCAAGCACAATTCTGAAGTAATTTCGTGTATCCAAACGTGCAAGATCTCTTCCGTCAACTCTCGAAGCGCTTGAGGTGATTAATCGGAGACCTTTTTCTTCATTACTGTCCACAGGTTTTCTATCGGATTCAAACCAACTGAATTACCGGGCCATGGAAGAACTGAGATTTGCAGATCACGAAAACATCTCTGACATTTCCGAGCCACATGGCAAGGTGCAGAGTCCTGCTGAAAAATATTCCACTGATGGATATTCATGAAACACTGCAATTTGTCATCCAATATTTTCAAATATTTGTGTGCATTTGATCGTTCCTTTGTCTCAAGAAAGACTAAAGCACCACGACCATGAGTCGAAAAAGAAACCCGAACCATTATGGATGGAGAGTGTTTTGCCGTTGGAACTACGAATTTCTCGACGTGTCGAATTCCAGAGGGCCGTCGAACTCATGTTGCTCAAATACCAAACTGTTCAAAATTACTTTCATCTGACCACATAACCGTTTCCCACTGATCTATTGTCCAGGAAATGTGTTCTAATTGCGAAGTCAAGGCTACGTTTCTTCATCGACTGAGTTAAACGAGGCTTTCTAGCAACTCAGTAAGATTTCAGATCTGCTGAATTCAAACGATTTCGAACAGTTCTGATTGAAATAAAAATACCATGAAGTCGTAACTGGCGCTGAATTTCAGTTGCGGGAACAACGGATTGGATACACAAATGTCGAATCAATCGAACCTTGGTGAAACGTTGTCTACCAGAATAAAAAGAGTCCAAACGCCCACTTGCACGAAACTTTTGGATGGCGTTATGCACAGCGGTCTTTGAACATTTCATTTTCCTTGCAATGTCTCTTTCACTGAATCCTTTCTCATGACAACCAACAATTTGTGCACGTTCGACCGGTGCCTGCTCTTTTCGGCGTCCCATGGCAAAACACTGACAGATACAATGCGCTATCACTTAAAGCATTGTAAGTCCATTTTCAGAGATCTGGACTTCCCAGATCTTTTTTTAGAGTTATCGCCACTCTTTATACAAGCAATGTCAGAAAACTAACTCACTTTCTTCTTCGCTCTAATTGGCTAGCGATAACACGGTACCACCCGCGTTGCATTTGATATATGGTCAAAATCTGCATTATTTTACTTATGGTCTTATTTCAATTGCCGTGACTGTATTTTTTTAAATTTATGTTTCTATTCGTATTGACTCGTTATGTATTATTAACTTTTGCACATCCCATGTTGCAACTCGATTATGCCCCACGATTCTCAATATTGGGGTCTGAGAAAATAAACGTTATTATTATTATTTATTCTTATGTCAAGCAAGCTTTCCTGCTTCCAAGCATGTATTTTGTATAAAACGTATAAGACCCAATACCATTTGTCAACCGGTCTCATGTCATTTATAATTTTCAATATGTATGTGGACACAGTTACCTAGGCCGGACAGACAGGAGCTTGGGGAAGCCCATCAATGAGCATCTGCCACGTTGGAATCGTTGCCAGACATATTACTCTATTTTGTGCCGAATTTTAAGCGAACATTTAAAGAAAGATTTAGAAAATATTTTGATAAAAGGAAATGAAATTTTTTTCGGCGCACAGAAAATTTTTTGTTTTTACTTCGTAATACGAGTATATATTTCGGCGAACCGTCCTTCTCAATCAAATTTTTAATTTACAGTGATCTTCTCTAACAAGGACTATGATTATAAATCAAATCTGGAAATGTCTATAAAAACATGAGTGACTGGGGGAAGATAATGAAGTCAACATAGCACACTACTGTGCAAGCCATCCACAATACACTTACATGCACATCCATCTAATGTTGTAGAGTAAATGTTGGTAAATTTGAGTGGTTCCATTCTGTTTTTCTATTGATGAGCTTTATGCCTTGTTCATTTTTATTTCTAATAATTTCGGCTTCTGCTATTATTCGCTTTTCCATTGAGTTATTGTGATGCACTCTTGTAACTTTCGTGTTGAAGTTTTGTTCAATCCCTTGTGCTGGTTTTCACAGTAACAACATTTCTTCTTTTTGCCTCAAAAGTACATAAACGTGCAAGGTAAACAATATGCAGTCACTGAGAGAGAACAAAGACATGCTTTCGTCCCACCTCAAATCTGAGAATGCAAGCTCTCGAATAATGCATGGCACACTGTTTTGCGACATGGTTAGAAGGCATGGGAATCTACTGAATTTGGACATAATTTTCGTAGGAAAATTCCGATAGGAAAGCTAATCGCCTTCGTAGTGTATGAGCACGAACAATGGCGCTTTCGTACATTTTGTTATTCTCGTTTTGTACATTGCTTTCGTAGTCAAAATCAGCCAGTTTCGTACTCTACAGTTTACAATGTATACAGTCGCTGAGAGAGAACATGCTTTCGCAAATTGTATTACTTTGAACCTTCGTTCACATTGTGCGGTGTTTACTGAATTTGGACATAATTTTCATTTTTTGAGATCAGCTCTGATCCAGTCGTCTTGTAACTTGCATTGCAAAATCCCATTTGTTTATGCAGATTCATACATTTCCGAGTTTGGTACACCTAATAACGTAATGACTTGACGTTCATTTGATAATTCAAAATGAGTTTCTCATTTTTATGTTTCTGATTGCACTTTAGCAAACTTGTGTCAGTTACTCTTGAAATGTAATTGATTACAATCACAAATTACCCTATCAACCACGAAAGTCGCCCAGCGGTCGCCGCGACATCCCTCGGCGTCGCCGAAGTCGCCGCCGCCCGGCGACTCCTGGTGGCGGTCGCCTCGATTGTATGTGGGCGACCGTTGCCCGGCGACTGCTGTGAGCGGTTGCCTCGTCTGTTACGGGCGACCGTATCCAGGCGACCGCTGATGGCAGTCGCCTTGAGTGTCAACGTCGACCTTCATCATATGTCTGGTTTTAGCATTTAACTAGCCTCCATGATGTCAGAAAGGCAATATTCCGGCTTCGCAAAACTGATAAATTGCAAAAATTTCGGCAATCAGCTTCAGAGTTTCTAATTAAGACTCAAATGTAGAATGCTTGTGAGAAAAGATGCTTCTGATGCAGAAATTAGAACGCATTTAATCAGACTAGATCAATGAATGCATTTGTGTGACTGTTTCTTGCTTAATTAAACACTCAATTTTATATGCAGAACTTGTGTGTTTGAAATATTTTTTTAGCAAGCTGACTTCATGCGATCACCATGTAGAGGAAGCAGAGAATTCTATGAGAAACTGTAGAGAGCATGTGCTTACAAAATATTATCCTCTTCTGAAAAACCCAAGCTCTTCTGAAAAACTCTAGGATCTTTAAAGTGCAAAATATGCGAGATTGAGTTTGAGATTATCCAAAAATATGAGTACCGCTCACTAGAAATTCCACTGTGAAGGTGAACATATTGCTTGGATGAACTGATAAGGCATGCAGGAGTAGCATCTCAACATCAATCAAAATCGTGCATATAGTAGCCTTTCTCTCTTCACACGTTTTAGTGGTGATAGCAGCATATCACGGATAGTGCCATATGGTGAAAACACCATCACCACTGTGAGTGGTAATGATGACCACTTCTAACATTGACATAAACAAAGCCTTCTATCTAAATCAGTTAGAGTTGAATAAAGGTCTTTGCGTTTTGTTTGTTGTTAACATTTGTGCAGCACTTTTTCATTTCATGCTATCTTGATTGTATTTGGACTCAATTTGATTTTGAACCTAAGTGTGACATGGAGAGCTATATTGACAAAATCGAGCATCGAAGATGGTCATTTCCTTTTCTGTTAAAACCCTCCACCTTTCTGGTGGCATGGAAAAAACATGAAATAAATAGTTTTTCTAAAAAAAACATGTAAAAAGTTTCAATAATGATTTGAAGTGAAGCAATAGTCAATTGCATGACTAGTTGTGCCGACTTCTTAATGAAGTGTTTGTGTCTTGTATCAGAAAGTCAATCAATTTTTTCATTAAGAGTAATCTATCAGGCGAACATAAAATCTTGCAATACGGGTTAAGTCATTGTGTCGTAGTGTCATGTCGTGTTGATGTTTCTCCAAATGGGGAAGTCGTCATCAATTCATTTTCAATCATATCTTCACTTGCAGATATTTAACTTAATTTAATATTCATCAACTATTTCGAAGTAAAACCTAGCAACATGTTGATATCTGTTGATAGATTAAAACAAATTTCATGACTTTTTAATGACTTTGTTGTTCAGGGAGTCTTCACAAAATTAAGTATCCAAGTCAAGAATGATTTCTTCATGTTGAATTATTGATTGCATGGAGGAAAAGAACAAAGGTACTTTCGAAAGTTTCACTGCAGCGATGCTCATGATTGTGATATGGTCCATAATGTGGTCTTTGACTGCAGGGGACTCAAGTATACTTCTTGACCAACAGAGCTGTTGCATGGTAATTCATTGGACATTCTATTAAACCACAGCATGTGATTGAGGTGGCATTAGTTTGGACGAAAAATTATTACCAGTGATAAAAGAACAGGAAAATCTTTGAGGAAAAAAGAGGATTATTTTCAAAAATGGAAACGCAGGAAAATCAAAGCAGCAAGTTTACAAAAACAATGACATTAATGTAGCACCATGGATTGAGGAAGATGATTGCAACAGAATTGCGCATTGTCATCTCAGTTTAATGAAGCTGACTCTCCTCTACAACTTGAAACAAAGAGAGAGTTCTTTTTTATCTCTTGGCTAAAAATTGAACCTTAATTGATCTAACAATTTCGCACGAGTTCTAGTATTTCTTTGCTCTAAAAGCAACAACGAAGCTGATGTTGCCAAGAGGATATTGCTGATGATATAGCTGCATTCTGTGAAACGATTTCAATGATAAAAATCATTTGCATGATGGATTGAAAACTGACAGGTACATTTATTGTTGAAGACCACTCCATTTGTTTTAAATTTTCAATGACATTTTTCATCTGTGTGTTTGGGGTTTCACTTTCTGCTGCAGCGTGGCTGAACCGCGTGATCATGGCCTACCGCAAGCGTCGACGTTATGCCACTCGTTATGCCGAAAGAGTTATGCAGCGAATTGAAGATGCAATTCCTGAGCTATCTGACAGTGACGAAGTTAGTTACTATTTTACAGATGCACCTAGCAGTGACGTGCATCAGGAATCTGCTGCTTCTTCTAGAACTACATTGAATCCTGATGTTCTTGGTGAAAATGAATCTCTGGAATCTGTCATGGACGAGAGACTTGGTGAGTGCTTGCATTGAAATACATTATTAACGACATATATATATATATATATATATATATATATATATATATATATATATATATATAATATGGAGCTGGCTCTACGCCAGTGGATGAAACTGATCTTCCACTAGACTGACTTTCTAAAAGGTTAGATTGTGTAGGCCGTGACAAGATGTGGTCACCTGTGCTCTTAGCATTTATCACAGTACGTCGTCTTTCATTTAAGTGCATCGCTACCTTATTTATTTATTTTGTAGTTGAATTGTTGATGTTATATCGGTTTGTTAGGGATTTTCAATTCCCGTCTCCATTGCTAATCCCTCAAACACAAGGTGCTTAAGGCCTACGTCTTCCCTCCGAATTTACCATTTCTTAGCAATAAACCTTCGCCTAAATCATCAGATATGGGAACAGGGATACTGAGTCTGGCGCCGTGTTAGCGGGACAGCAAAATATACCAATTCGACGACCAAAGTTAAATAATCTTTCATGAGGTTGCCAGTATCTATCAGAATAATCCGCTTAAAACGTTTAAATAAATAATAATCCCGAAACTTCAAATTTCAGTGCTGTAGCGCTTTTTGCGACTTACATGTAGCTGCATTAAATGTCATGGTATTATTTGATGTCCATTCCATCATGCCGCTAAATTTTGCAGAAATGTATTTTTTTTAAACCCATGGCAGATCTCACTGTTAAGGTTAATAGAAAAGCTAACACGCATCCGAGTTGAATTCGGGACACTGAAATATTTTTGTTGTATTACTACATGGTAAATTATTATCTTCAACATACGTGTATTTGCGTGAAGATATAGTATGTGCCTGCTGCTATTGCGGAGACAGGCTTTGGAAGAGCCTGCGCGTTTTCCTAAGATAGAGAACCTACACTGTTATAAAATCAAGCTACATCACTAGTGTTTTTAGGGGTGGGGGAGGCCGCCGTGCTCGCCACCCAAAATTAGAGAAAAAGATCTTCAAATTTTGTGCAATTTTTAGAAAACCTTTGTTGCACTGCATTTTAAAGTTAATTTCCTGCAGCTAGCCCCCGACAAGGCATTAATGCCCTCCTCTTCAGAGAAAATTTTCTGGGGACGCTGCTGAGGCACATTCTCCAATAGCGGTATGACTGAGGAATCTGTGCCTTGTATATTGCTATGTTACGGCTAGAAAATAAATCAGCATAGTGGTGATGGATCCTAATGTCTACTGAATGACGCTAATGGGTTGATCTACTTATCATTGTTATAAAGAATCGCTGAAACGCAAAAATCGAAGGCTGCCATGTCACCCCATTCAACTTCTTGAAATGAATTAGCTATCATGTCAAAGTAATGGTAATTGACATGAAGAACTCCATAAAATTCATTAAGTCATTCAGTTGTCTTTCTGCAAATGTGTCGATAATGATGTTGCTGTTGATAATGATGATATTGCTACTATTACTGGAGATGGGCAATACAGGGTCGAAAGATGGTCACATGTTCAAATCCATTTGAAGACCAGCTTATTTCAATGAGTAGTGTTTCTTGATCATTTTGGTACTATTTGAAATACGTGCAAAATGAGGAACTGCGGACGAAAACGAACATGGCAAGTCAGTCTTAAAATTCTCACATTTGATGTATTCTCCAACAATTGGTATTAAACACAGTGGCTTCAGCATGAAGGAGGTTCTTTTATAAACAGATTTTCTGATTCCTAGCATATAAATTAGCATCATCCGTGTTTTCTTTGAATAATTACATGAATATGTCCCAGAATTCGTAAAATTTCAGCCCAAGGGTTACCATTTTCTTCAGATGCCTCGGCTGATACCTGTGTGCAATGTGCATGTTAGTGCATGATTTTTTTCAACATCCACACAATATTTACTTACTACATCATCGTTTTTAATATTTAGTTTCTGAAATCACAGTTACTTCTAATTACAAGAAGATATACGCATACACAGGCCTATTATAGGTGGGTGGTGAAAAATGGTCCAGAAACTTTGTCCAAGGGAAGGATCTCGCCGATCTAAGTACAGAAGAAATATGGAAGAGAAGAACAGAAGAAATATGGAAGAGAAGAACAAATCCTTAGAAGTGGCGAGTCAAGCAACAGTTTTCTTAGGCTTTTTAAAGAAATTGTCTGATCCTAACATCTTCTATAGTGATGAAATGATTTCTACTTCGTCAGTCAATCGGGAATTAGGAAAGTTTGAGTAATATTGACATTTTTGAAGGAAACGTCGAGGGAGAATTTCAAGCTGCATTTCATGAACTTGTGAAATTTTCAGAAGAGGCAGAAAATGTTCGACTGAAAGTGCTGCATAAGTTATGAGTGAGCCTATTTCGGAATCTAGGTACTAGCACCGAGGAGCAGTGAGATATTCAAAGGCGGCAATGGAAATATTCTTTTTCAAGTAATCACCTCAAGAGATTGTGTAGCACAGGCATGAAAGCTGAAGAATATATCTGATTGATATTGGTGCACAAATGCAACGCGTAGGAGCTTCCTAAATCACTATTGATCTGATGAAATAGAGAAGAGTATACCCATTGGTGCAGATGTCAAGCTTAACACTAGAATGGTCAATAAAAAACCCCACCTAGAATGGTCATAGGTGTCATATCTGACACCTTCGAATGTTAGACGACTTTAATACGCTAAATTAGTTATTCAAAATTATAATTCTAAATTTTATCATTATAAGGAGCTTAACTAATAGTATATTATGATTCTCTAACAGCTTGGTTTCAATATTCATCGTCTAATAGCTATTTGTTTCTGTAGAATACTGTATTTCATTTAGGCTAATCATTAAGTTTTCAAACATGTCTTATGTCTATGTATGAATTTTACATAATTCTGTAGTTATGATTTCCTCATCATAACTACTCGCATAAGGTACAAACGTATTTATACCGAAGAAAAACGAACGTGTTATATCATACTGATTCATGAGAAAATCCATACCGGTAACAAACTCTGAATCTTTAAAAATTTATGTGTAAGTCAGCATCATCAGAAGTAATGAGGAAAGAAGAAAATGGTCACAAAAAAGGAGAGCATTCCTTGTAATTGACCAACATAAGTTTTGAACTGGGGTCAGCTGCACAGCTACCGCTTGTAATTTTCAAGCAATCTTTGCAATAAGAAAACGAGCAATTTTGACATTTCGCATGTTGGCACTTTCTGCGCTTTTTTAGGGGTGGAACATCACATATTTCCGATGACGTTCTCTCAGAACGCTTTAGATCAGTTTCTTCTATTTTTTTAGAGGAAAGCTTTTCTATGAGCTGAAGTATGAATTTCTTTCTTGAAATTTTGTTTCTCGTGACATTTCTGTATACAATCCATGCGTTGATCGCAGCAATGTCCAAAATGTTGCTCCAAACCTCTAATGGCCACCGGCGTGAGGCCGATTTGGTTGTATAGAGACGACACATTTGATCCACAACATCAACTCCCACTTTATTTGAATTGTAATCACTGGTTTCTTCTTTTGACTGTTAGTAGCTATCGATGGTGTGCAATGTACTGAGAACACATACACATTTGTTCTTTTTACACTGATACGAGAAATACAAGCATCATATTCGTCATGCCAGTAAAAGTTCGATTCATGTAGACTTTTCACACGATCGTTGGTCATATCTGGAGCTAGTTCTCTTCGATTCTTTCTCATGGTTCCGAGTAGTGATGTTGAGATGTTACTCAATTTTTTCGCCAATTGAAGGGATGTGAAGTAGTTGTCTCAACAAACATTATATACACGGTTTTTGAAAGGCTCCATCAATCGTAGGACAACATTCTCGGCTAGTGGTTGATTTCCCCTTATATCTCTTTCTGCTGCCCCGAGGTATGGAATGATGTTGCACACATATTTAGACAACACATCGACAAGAAGCCAAAACTTTATTCCGTACTTGTCCGGCTTATTTGGCATGAATGTTATCAACTTGCATCGGCTCTTGACAGGTAGAAGTTGTTCGTCAATTTTCAGGTTCTCGGAAGGAGTAAACGAAGACACACAATTGCTTCTAAAAGATTCAAAAGTCTCTCGGATGAGTGTGAATTTCTCCTCCGCCAGGCGGCTTCTTCTATTACTTTTTATGTCAAAACGGAGACATCTCAACATTTTCTTGAATTTTTTCTTCGACATGGTCGAGGAAAACACGGCAGGCCCATACTTCGAACTCCATAAAAAATCAGCGGATACTGTCTTGTTATATATGTATACCTCTCGCATATTGTAGAGAAACAAATGATTCGAGATCGTCCAAAGTAAATGCAACAGACAGTCCAATCTCATCTGCGTAGTTGTTGGTGCAATGTAAAATATGACGGAGCATTCTTTCGTCGACGAGTAATTTCCATGCGTCATAAGGAGATATCACTTTTTACGAAGATGATCCAGGTTGCGCTTTGAAAACATTATGCCTGGCTGCCCTACCCACTTTCGCTCTTCTCATTCGTTGCCATGTTGTGCCATCTTTACCGATCAAAACATCTGCCTGTAGAGAGCCGTCACCTTGTGATGTCACCCCATCATCAGAGTGTGCACTATCACTATCACCATCTGTGTCTGATGAAACAGAGGAACACTCAACATTATCGGAGTCGTGTGGATGCTCATCAGTAGCATCATAGTCCGTATCCGAACCAGAGTCATTAGAGGACCAGTCTTCAATTCTACGACGAATTTCGTCTGCCGATAATTTGCGTCTTGCCGTCGCAATACTTGCTGTAATAATGAATATACAGCACACATTCAACGTAATGCTTGAAAAGTTTGAATTTGTTTTCGATTTTCATTCAATTCTGGCAATAGATATCACAATCGGAAGTCTTGACATACTACTCTAGCATATCAAGTATTCTATCACACGAGTGCTTCAACCAACTTCAAAATTTTGAATTCGATGAAACTGTGAAATCACCATAGACATCTACGATTTTCATAGATATAGAATCAGTCATCATAACTGATTGTTAGACAAATGAAATTTCCTGATTAATTAGCAAATCGTTTTGGTGTCACATATGACACCTGTGACCATTCGAGGGGTAGTGATTATGTTGGAGCACTATTCACAGGACTAGACTCAAATACCATTTATTAGTTTTAAGAATTGTTAGAAATAATAATTGTCAGGAAAAATCAAATCAAACTGAAACTTATTTTAGAAGATACAATACGAACAAAACTCTTTGGTGTCAGATATGACACCTTGACCATTCTAGTGTTAAATTGTGAACCGAAGTAGGATATCGGGGCATTCATCCGCGAATAATTATCAACCACTCCAACTTAAACAGATTTAACCGAATAGATGTGCAAAATTTTTCGATTACCATCCAGCAATCATCTATAAGTACAAAAGAAGGATAAGCTAAAAATATGAGGAATTTGATCATATTTACGATGAGATTACATGATAGGCCTACTTAAGACTACCTCAACATGCTTCCACCATACCGCAAGTGGAACATTGATTTTCCGGCGAAAATTTTCAGGAGCATGGATTTTGGATGTTGCTAAGATAGTTCTTACGACATCAAATGAATTTCGTTTCATGGCAGTTTCATGAAAATTTGAGTTTCAGGACCATCTTGTGAGAAAACTGTATTGGAAAGAACTTTGTTTTGCCCAGTGGGATACTGATGAAAAGCGGCGATGGAATACAGACAAAATACATTCATCTGCATCAGTGATCACGCAGACGGATCATTTACAGCAGAGCAGATTGAACGGCGTCACCCATTCGATGAGATGGAGACATCTTAAGCACACTACATTTCAGAATTTGAACAACGTTCAGATGTTTTACAAAACTATTATAGGAGCATTTGACCTTAGTAAACAGGTTTTGACGTCTATGCCTGATAATTATTTTGTGATTGATGCATTGCGTGTCTTTTTATTGAACTTTGACTCTCCATAAGTCTGGTGTAAATAATAAGCACTTTCATATTGGACATAATGTAGCTATTTTTATTTACTTCAGCGTAATTTTTAAAATATTTTTGGGTCAATTTTGATCAAATTAATGCCATGGTGATCAGAAAATCTTCACAAAATGAGATGCCGTTGAAAGCGATTTGAAATATTATTCCATTTTATAACCCACCTCTACTATTACATGGCGTTCGATGTTCTATTAAGATTACAAATATGATGAAAATGATTGTGTCAAAAACTAGTCCACCTGCTTCCATCAGCATGTGACAATATGCGCTACTTGTCAACGGGCATGTGACAGAATGTGACGTTTCCGTCCATCGTTTTCTGACAGATTGTGGCAATTGTCGAATATCAAAATGTCACATTCAAATGAGGTGGCCCACCTGTGATAGTCTCGACTCCTTCGGTATACGCTAGATTATTTTTTTGTATAAATGTTTGCTATCTTTCATTTCAGGTGAATATATCCTTCTCGGGGAAGATGAATACTGTGATATCGAAGAAACCGATTCCGAAAGCGAAGAAGAACTCCTGCAAGTCAGCACGCTGAGAGCATGGGCTCAAAAGAACAATGTAACTAATGCTGCTTTATCAGATTTACTCAAGATCCTCCATCCCTACCATCGTCACTTGTCTTTAGATTCTCGGACAGTTATGCAAACTCCTCGCACCTCTAAGTGTGAAATTATGAATGGGGGAAAATTCCTCTACATCGGTTTGAATAAATATCTGGAAACGCTTAGTGATCCTTTGTCTGTACATGAACTGACAGTCAACATTGATGGGGCATCCATCTTCAAGAGCTCAGCTATGCAACTTTGGCCAATTTTGGGTTGTCTCGATAACAGCAACCCTTTCGTCATTGCGGTTTATTTTGGTGGCGAAAAGCCTAATGTCAAAGACTTCCTAAGGCCCTTCATCAATGAGCTCAAACAATTGAACAACATAATGTTGAAAGCAGTGATATGTGATTCTCCTGCTCGGGCGATGGTAAAGTGTATTCGCGGACATTCCGGTTATTCTTCCTGTGATCGTTGTACAACTGTCGGGGAGTACGATGGAAGAGTTATTTTTCTCGAGACTGATTCTCCTCTTCGCACCAACTATTCATTCCGTAATGAATTAGACCCTGCCCACCACCATGATGTCAGTCCTTTCAGCGAGTTAAATGTGGACATGATATCCAGTTTCCCATATGATTATATGCATCTGATTTGTCTGGGTGTGGTTCGGCGCATAATGATGTATTTGATGTACGGACCAAGCAGATGTCGGATATCTAAGCAGATGTGCGGCAGAATTTCTGATCGGTTATTGAATTTGTCGAATTTTTTCCTTCCGATTTTTCACGAAAACCACGCTCTTTGGAACACATCAAATACTGGAAGGCCACTGAATTCCGCACCTTCCTTTTCTATACAGGTGGTTTGTCGTTGATTGATGTTGTGAGGAGGAAAGTGCACAGGCATTTCCTTCTACTTCAGTGTGCCATATTCATACTATGCGATCCATCGAGGTATCTCAAAAATGCTGATTATTCGCGCAGGCTGCTGCTGCTCTTTGTGAAAAATTGTTCCAAGTTATATGGCAAACAGATGGTAGTGTATAACATTCATGCCCTCCTACATATTACTGATGATGTTGGCTTAGGCACATTGGATGATTAGTCAGCTTTCAAATTTGAGAACATGATGCACATTTTGACAACCATGCTGCGTGCTAAGAATCTTCCTCTTGAACAATTGCACAACCGCCTGAATGAACGAGGTTTGCAAGTCACCTTCTCTACGATGCAAACATCGCCTGTGTATAAAAAGGAGCACTCGCACGGACCTTTTCCCCATCCGATCAATTCTAGGTGTCGTCAGTTCAAAGTAATGACTGTCAATAATTGCAGATTTGCCGCCGACAATAGAGACTGTAACTTCATGGATACGAGTGGTAGGTGTTACAAACTTGTAAATATTTTGTCAGATGATGCTGATTGTTACTTCATTGCCAAGCAATATCGCAAACTTGAACTTCTATTTGATTATCCACTTGACTCAACCAAGCTAGACATTTACTTAGTATCGAACATTTCTACAGAAACATTCATCGTGAAGTTCGTAAATGTGAAACGCAAGTATTGTGGACTACCGTTCTGTGATAAAGTTGCGTTCATTCCACTTTTTATTACATGGAAATAGTTGCTTAAAATGACGAATGAAGTGAACTGCCGCCTTCAGATAGCTGATTATGTTGTCGATCCTCGCATGTATAACCGATTAACTTAATTCTTACGGATACTGAGATTGTTAACAAAATATTACGAATTTTTTATGTTGCCAATTACATTTCTGTTGAATAGTTTCGCTTGACTGATGACACTGGCAATATTTAATCAAAATTGTGATACAGATAAATTCTTGAAGCATTTTGTAAGCATAACAATTTTGATTAAATATTACAACCAGCTGAAATTAAGCAATGGAAATCTGATGAATGAGAGAAGCGGTTAGCCGAAATTGCCACCAGATCTCACATGTACTTGGTCAAAAAAAATCATGTATCCATAATGATGCGACATTCACAATGATGTGAACCGCTTGAGTCCAGTGAGTCCATTTCATCAGTGGTTCAGTGGCTGTTGACTTCGCTCATTGTAATGAAGAGTTCGTTTGTCAAGAATTTTGTATCCTTTGATTATTGCGTCGATTGCATTTGAAATATACGAATACAAAGCTTCCACTATCCAAGTTCTTCATCTCACGTCATGTACTATAATGGAGAGGTCTGTTTAGGTTGGAGACCAGTGTTACATTAGTTTTACAATTTCATGATTCTCGAGATTTCAGTGCTTGTGTATTGCAGTTATAATACTATAAAAGACCCACATAAAATTTTGCTTGTATTTACGTGACGGCTCCATCTTCAAAACTCAAATTACACAATGCTTTGCTAAATCCCCGATGTAGGCCTTCATGTATTATTGAGAGTGCGCATTCTGTCATATTAGTGTGACTTATGATCATCATTTTGAAGCTTAATATGATACTAAATAGGTATCTTATAGTCGACATTCTATAAATTGATTTGCAAGTATTATTGACAATAAGCATTTTGGCCTAATGCCTGTGATATAGGGTCAACTCTTAACAAAATGGCAAACTGTAGGACCTATCTATATGGCATGCCATACACCCATTATAAAACAGGATGACCAGTAACGCATTGAAGGACAAGTATGCATCAAATAAGTAATTTACATGTGACACATCACATCGAAGGGTGTGATACAAGCAAATATTTTGGCACTCACTACTTATACTGCCGATGTATGGGGGTAGTGGTCTATTGCAGGCTTTACGGGAGGCATAATTGGCTTTAGACAGCAAAATTTAGTCAAGCTTCTAGTACATTATGTATTGAAAGCATGAATTTTCGCTGTGTATAACAGCTTTGTCAAATGAGAGTTTTAATAGCTCTTTATATTAATAGCACCATATAGGCTATTCGTAGTTTGGCTTATAGTCGTGTCAAATCATTAAATTTTTGGATGTGTGTGGTCAAATTTTTCTCACTGTGTTTGAATATTAGCATTGACATCGGTCTCTGTATCAAGGTCTCCTGAATAGTTATTGTAACAGTACACCAACGCTTCACTGGATATAATTTTCCGCGGGGCCCCCAATATGTCTGCCTAATGTATTCTTATTTTTTCTATTTGGGATTCTTGAGGCATGAATCTCCGTTGGGGCACCCGTCACCACAATCTCATCCCTTCAAAAATGAGGAATTGTAGTAACTTTCGTGTAACTAACCAACCTGTGGAAAAGACAAAGTTATTCGGATAATGTGAGAGATATAGCTGAAGTATCACTGTGTAAGCTATTTATTTGGTAGCTGCTGACATAATGACATACTCGTAGAAATGTATTTGGGAGAGATGTTTTGTAGATGTCAGTAGAAAAGGCATTAATGATGATAGCAAAGTAATGTAAATGACAAGTGAGCGCAATGAAAATCAAGAAGCATGTATTACATACCATTCTATAGCTTTCCCGATTGTCGTCACTTGAAAAGGGCGTGTTAAGTCCAGATTTTATTGTTAGGTTAATTTATCAGTGTCAGAAAAAGCAAAGTTTTTTTGATAACTAGCACCTTCAGTTAAGGGGCATATTATTGAATGTTGATCAATTTCTGATAATTTCTGTGACTTACATCGCCTGTTAAAAAATAATTTAAAAAAAGGAGTACATTGTATTAGGTATAAGTAAGTGCAAATTGAACGAACACATTTTTCCTATATTTTCTTGAATACAGAACCTTTTTTACACGCGTGCTACATGCAGTGAATAATGTTTATTGATACGGAATAATATGATGATTCTTGGTTATAAATTAGGACGCGATCGAAAATACGAGCTACGCGAATCTACGTTGTAATTTAATTCCAATGGTGTAGGGTAGGAAGTTGCATGACAAAATATAGAATTCATTCTCTAATTCGCCTGCATGGTGTCTTATTTGACTGCTGATAAGCACCTGAGCAAAGCGCCTGGTATTATCCATCTATTTAAGTGCGTAAGTCCGTTCATCATTTATTCATCAAATTCATTTTGCAAAAGCTGACCAGGATTCAGACTTCAATATATGTAATTTGATGACTTACAATATAAACAGGATCACGGTAGCAACATTACACTCGCATGTATACTCGTATTTAAAATTTCTATCGCGTTTTCGTGTTATATCGTTGTTTCGTGCGTGCATCTCATGTGATAATGAATGAATCCTCATCGATTCATCGTGTTTCACACCATTTCAGATGTTCCACGTAGTTCAATTCACACAGGAGAACAAGTCGTACGATTACATCCCCAATGAATGGCTGTTGCCTAGGATACATGGTGAGCCCAATTTTTGTGCTTTCCCGGATACTGAAGTTTTTTCAACCGCGGAAGTTGAACGGCTTCGCTCAAACAAAGAGAAACCGACCGGAAAGTGGCTGAAGCACGAAATCAGAATCGTCTCAAGTAGAGGTAATTCTAAAGAAATGGGTGGGCGCACATGGTTTTGTCCTTGATTTATCTTTGAATTGTTTGTTAAACGACTACAGTTTTGGTAATTGGCTTGTGGTTTCCTGACCATTGCTTAGTAACGCGGTCTGTATACTAAATTTATTTTACATATACATGTACTTACTGGTGGTCTAAGTTGTTTAAACATCAAATGAATATTTTATTCATGTGTCTTCAGATTTCCCCTCACTCACATACTTTGCACATACGTATTTCAGAGACTGAAGTTGATGCTCGTCAGCGACTGAAGACAACTTTAGCAGCAGTCGATGGAGACGGATCTACAACCGATCCCAGTGGCAAGCGCCATCGCAAACCGGTAGAGCGATTGGGTCACGAGCGAGATAATCAAATTCGCGCAGCCCCCAAGCATCCACCAAAGAAAAGACCATTCATCCCAGTCTCCAGCTCCTCCAATTCTGAAAGTGATGCTCCACCACCAGTGCCAATTTCCCCACCTCAACGCGTTTCCCGAGTTCCACAGCTCTCCACAGCTGCTAGTGGCGCTGAAGAAGCTGGTCGTAGCAACACTCTTCAGGATATCAAGAGAAGCATCTCGGAATTGAAGTGTAAGTTAATGTTTATTACTTTGTGTGAATATATTTTTTAGCCATCTTAATTACACAGTTCGGATTTACGCGACTCAGCTAGTCATGCAAGCATTGTGAATGCAAAATGCAATTCTTTTGAATTTTCCTAGTAATTATTGGTGATGCCTGTTTTTTTCGTTATGCAGACTAACAAATATAAATTTTGGCAAAATGCCATGACCAAGTGTTAAGTTTAGGAGAGGTTACTTGATATTGCTTTATGGTTTGTTCTCAATGACAAATTTAAATTTGAACTTTCATACTGTGAAGTGGTGCATTTTCCATGTTCTTAGTTTCTTAATCTTTCTATTCCAGCGCTCCACAGAGAATCAATTAAGTCGGTGCTGGCAGAGGTGGCCGTTTTAAAGGAGGAGGTCTCGGAAGTGAACCGGAAATTAGGGTCATTGGTAACCCAGCGGGGGATTACAATAGAGACCCCAGTCAGTTTGCCCATTGACTCAGCAGAGTCAATGGCACTAATGGAGGAGTGGCTGACTGACGACAATATTAAAAATATGGTAAGTCGGTGAAGATTTTATGCTATTTTCATTTCTTGAATAGTAGATAACGAGGGTAAACATTTTCGAGTAAACTGCAACGGTTTAAATATTTCATTTAACCAACTTCCTCATTCTCACAGAGATCTCACTAAATTATCTCATTTTCACATGTTACCACTACATTTATGCATCATCGCGATAGGCGTACCTGTGTAGGCCTATAGCTCAACATAGACGAAGCTATTGATGAATTTTCATAAATTCGCGTGCTTTACGTTTGCTCAACTTCATCGGCAAATTAGTCTTCATTATTTTTAGTAAGCTTAATGAGTCTCATTCGATATTCTCTCTTTGAAAGATTTTATTGTTTTACAGTAAAATATTTTACAATTTTCAGGGAAATCTGTGAAATTGATGAGACGATAGCTTGTATAGATAAATTGATATTGTTGCTTGAAGCAAGAGATTTCGTCAGATCGAGAAAATCTATCTTAAGTGGAGTGGAATTAAAGCGGCTATGCCGGTTTATAAAAAGTATCTAATTTTCGTAAGTACTTCATCCAGGCTCGTGAAGTACCCCATTCCTTGAACTGCGAATATGAAAGGGCCATATACTAACACAAGGTGCCACACTATTGGGTTTAATCCTTTTGAATCTGTTCAAGTTTTATGGGCGAATAACTTGAAACTTCACAGCCTTTACTGATGTTTTTCATTCCTATCCTGCAGGACCGCATGATATTGATTTCAATTCTTTCAAGAGACCGGTCTATTTATTCCTTGACTTACGACTGTCATTCAACGGTTTCGTTGAATGAATAGAGAGAAAGATGAGTCACGCAAATCTGAGCCAGAGCACCGAAATGGCATTTCGCTCACTCACTAGCTCGCTATAACGTTCAGAATTTGGCAGTGACTGCTTTCTGTCTGGTTATTGAAATTGGTCGTAATTCCTGTGGCTCAGCAGATAGAGCTGGTCTAAACAGTGTTTCTACGTCGAACTTTTTTGTAGACTAGCTTTAATGCATAATTAAGGTTTATATTGACCTGGATGACTGGTTAACTTCTTTGAATATTAGGTAAACGTCAGGTTTTCAATTCAAAATAAAGGCAGCTGCCACTGTCATTTGCATCGCTCAGTGGTTGTCGGCATCAAAAGATCGGTGCCACCCACGACCTGATTGAATCATTCAAATGACTTTTGCAGACACAAATCATTTACTCGAATCACATTGCCACTCACATCGTTTTAAATTATTTGCTCTATGTTTGATTTAGGTTCACCACAATGAAGTGAAAATATACTGACGTAGTGGAGAAGCTTCAACATTTTAAATACAGCTTTATTTTTCAGGCGAAGCAGTTCTCACTGATCGGCGGCAGCGGCCTAAATGATTTATGCCGGCGAATATTTTATAGGATTTTGGATGCGGACATTGCAATCAAGTATTCATTCCACGGCAGGAACAATAAAATTGCATTCAAAAATTCCCGTATCTATCGTTTGATTTTGTGCAGTATCAAACTTTCAAGACCTCAGGTGACTGAGAAAGAAATAGAGGCCTCTCTGCAGAGCGTATTAAAACACGCAAAAGATAGAGCTGATGGAAGGAGCCACCAACGCTCCACTGCAGCTGAATAATTGTGCCTGATAGGTGACTCAATTTTTTAGTGTTATATCCTGGTTATTTGTGTAGCTGCTATTGTGCATATAATTTAAATAACAGGAACTTTCCTAGCATATCGGATAATATAATTATAGCATTAGCTATATCGGATTTTTATGTTTACCTGTGCAAGTTTCAGATACATGTATCTTGTGTTTTTGCAAGAATAGATTAAAGAACACGAAAATAAAGGTATGACCAAATGTCTAAAACAGACAATTTGGAGTCATCAAATTTCAATGTTACTAAGAAAGTTCCTGTTATTTAGATTGTACTACTTGTATTTCCATGCCTTTCATAGAACATTTTGCAACCTCCATAGAATAAGTGTATTTTTCGATCGTCAATTTGTATGTCATTTTGTATCTTCAGTGCTTATAAATACAATTTTCATTTGTGCACATTAAATTTTCATTGAATCGGTGCAGGTGTATTGCAAAATATTGCATTCAGTGTAATTTCGTTTTATTACTACTACTACTAATAGCTATAGGAAGTTTATTGGGTTTCAGTGGAGCGATACTGATGCACCTGCATCTTAGGCAGACAGCTAGTGTTTAATTAATAGCTCAATGGGAAATTTCAACGGAAGGGTGGGGACAAATCGATAGCGGCGACCGCAGCTACCTACAGGCGACCGCACCTCATCTGCTAGGCGACCGCTGTTAGACCTTCGGGCGACTGCGCCCCGGCTCTTAAGGCGACCGCCCCAGGCAGTCAGGGCGGTGGACAAATAGGAATCCCCGGCGACGCTGAGGGCGACCTTTAGGCGACTCCGAAGGCGACTGACCATGGCGGTCGCGGCGACCGCTCTGGTTGATAGGGTACTCCGTCTTCCTTCAATTACTTAAGATAATTGCCGGCATTATACAATTCGTTTTCCCACTATTTCTTTTTCTTGGCGGATTTGCAAAAGTCAATTACTTTTGCTTCCTGGAAGATATCGAGAAGTGTGGCTTCCAATGTCATCTCCGCTAAGCTATAAATCTATCTACATATTTAAACTATAGTTTCTTGAAGAATTTATGTGCAATTCATTTTCCAAGGGGAAACTAATAGAAACTTACTAGTTCTCTGGTTTACATCTTCCGATCATCAGTTACAAGGGGGGTTGCGGCACTCAATTTAGATATTGACAATAAGTTTCATAGGAAATTTGTGTGAAAAATTTCGGGTAGTTGCAGGGATGCGGAGTCTTATCATTTTGATAGGACTCCAACTCCGGGAATTGATGGGACTCCGGCTTTTGATAGGACTCCGACTGCGGGTGGTAAGTATATATAGCCTTTTTTTGAAAAAACTGGTAACCTACATAACAAGCTTACCTGAATCTATCTTTAGTGATCATTGCTACATCAATTATCAATCATTATCGATGAAAGTTTATCATATGTCGCTTAAAGTTGGATGCATGCGACTCGGCTCCTACCATCTTGTTGATGTGTGCTTCACGCGGTTTTTTTCGAGTCTCTACCAGGTAGGAAAATCCACCTGCCCCTTCAAAAAGTATGAGTACACTTTCGATTTTAATCTGCGCTTTGGAGAAGATATCACATACGATTAACGTGATACGATTAATGTTCTCAAATAGAGCCGAAGATCGTCTTCTCCACCACCAAGATTCCAGCTCGCCCCCTCAAGGATCCGCTGCCGCCGACCTGTGCCTCCGACATCGTTTACCAATTCACATGTAACTGTGGTGACAGTTACGTCGGACGCACGGAGAGGTGGTTGGCCAAGCGAGCTGATGAACACCTTCCACAATGGCTGATGAAGGACAAGTGCAGGCGATCTTCAGCAGCACCGACAAGCGCGGTCACGCGTCACACGATGACGTGTACATCGTTCGATCGCTCCAACGAGAAGATCTCCTACTTCAAGCAGCTGGTTCGCGCTCGCCACCCAATGTTGCTACCATTTCTCGAAGCGACAATGATAGCATCATTGCGGCCGGTTTTATGTGTCCAGAAGCAAACTGTATTAACGCTCGCTCTTCCGTGGCAGTGACTTCAACTCCGTCCTTTCTTTCATTTTAACTGTATATAATGACTTGATTATTCTTTTATTGTACGCGTTCCGAAGTGTTGCCCGAAAAGAATCGGCGAAAGGCCTCGCAACTAATGACATCGTTTTGTCTTATCTTTATTACCAATGTTCTCAAATAAGCTAGTATTTCATTTTTGTCTGCGATGTGACCTTTGGTGCGTAGGTGTGATCGAGGCTAAGAATGCTTATCTTCTCTACTAAACACCGAGTGAAAGGACAATCCTTTCTTCACAATCACGGTTCATTCCCTCAACTATTACACGTTTTGCATGCACTACTGTTCTGTACTTTTGTTTGACGGAGAAAGTTGACATCAAGACAATGACAAGCACGAGGATAAATAATTTGTTTGAATTATATTTCGGGTCTGTTATAGGCCGGAGTCCGGAGTCCTATCACTTGACAGGCCTCCTACTCCGACTCCGCATCCCTCGGCAGTTGTCCCCGGTGCACATCCAATTAGAGTACTTTCCCCTAATTTCGGCGCAGTCCTTAATTCTGCGCATTTGCCAGTTCTAGTGTAAAATGAAATGCTGGAACCGCTTTTTCCTCATGGATTGCTGTAAATCAATTAGAATAGAAGAGAAATCATGTTTGTTTCAGCTAGATTTGCTTTGTTGCCCAATAACGCTTTCAGAGTAATTTCATGACAATGCACATAAAAAATTATTGATAAAATATCTTCTTGTGATAAAATGATAACTTGATATTTCACATGATGTCAAGTATCACGTGTGCTGCATTTGATATTAACTGAAACCAAAGAAGTCCTGTGACAGGTAGTAGAGTCAATTGATCGGTACCTGCATCATTCATTCTCCCCTAATGGATTATTGGAATGCGCCGAATAAAGGATCAGCAAAAATTCAGTTGCCCTTATTTCGGCGTATCGTGTTTGACAATGAAATTCAGTTAAGAATGACCTTCTATTTGTCTTCTAACCTTCTCACCATGTAGTCCGGCAGCCAGAACGAGTTTCTGCAGGGAACGAGGCCGAAAGTGAGACTTTCACAGAATGATGTACACCTCTTGCCTACTGCGAATCGGCACGTCTACATAGTTCTGGTGAGTTCCTCTTCTTGTCAGACAGGATCAAAGAAAAGCACATGTAAATCCAATAGGACGCAGATTGCAGGTTTTGGTTAAATTGAAATTTTGTATGTTTCCACTAATTAAGCAAAAAGTACTAAGCCCACATTCAAAAATTTTTGCATGGAATGTCTTCAGATCATTTCCTATGATGTGCACGTGATATTACGAAGCTTCTGATCGGCAATGTATGCGAGAATGTAGTTGAACGTGGATAAAGTTGCTCAAAATGAAGTTGCTCGACATTAAGAGGCTCGCCAAATCAAAATGTGTTTAGCTTTATAGACAGGGGTGCATGAAAATGAAAGGAAATGACCTAAAGACATTCCATGCAAAAAAGTATGACTGTGGGCTTAGTACTTATCGCTTAATTAGAGAAAACATTCAAAATTTCATTTTGACCAAAAGCTGCAATCTGCGTCCCATTGGATTTACATGTGTTTTTCTTTGATCCTGTCTGACAAGAAGAGGAACTCACTAGAACGCGGCAGACGTGCCGATTCGTATTAGGCATAGAGTGTACATCATTTTCTGAAAGTCTCACTTTTGGCCTCATTCCCTGCAGAAACTCGTTCTGGCTGCCGGACTAATGTTAGATATCTATCAATGTCTTATCAATAGCGGTGAATACGTGAATACGGAGCATCAAATAAGAACACTTTCAACTCTATTCGATTGCTGTCTGAGCTGAGGACGGGACTAGTGCATCAATCTGCTGATTTTACTCTGACTGATATGGCTCATCATCCAAGGCAGCTGCGATCGCTGAAGATGACGATCCAGAAGTCTCGAAGATTGACGAACGCATCATCGAAGTTGATGAAGAGAACGTTGATCCCGCGGTCGTGCAGGTAATCGGAGAGGAGTAGCAACGCCTTGTTGTGAAGCGCAAGCCTCTCAGTAAGCGCGACATGGATCCCAACCGCTTCAACGTCACTGGCAACATGTTTCTGAGAGAGCTAAAGGAGAAGAACATGGCTAAAGAGAAGGTGGAGATGCGAAAAGAAGAAAGAAAGAAGAAGAGAGTATTTGATGAGCTGATGAGTGATTTCAAAGTAAGTGAGAAAGACCTTAGTGAAGCTGGACCCTCTGGCTCAAAGAAAAAAGGCAGTGAGTTGACTTCAGTTTCTTTTGGAATAAAAAAATCTCTTCACGATGGATATTTGAACTTAATTGTATAACAAACTAGATGAATTTCATCAACTGTTAAGATGTACGTTGCATTCATAGTTAATTGAATGATAATTTGCATTATCTTAATATACGCCGAATTAAGGGACAAATGCGCCGAAATTAGGGCCATTTTCATTTTTTGCAAATTGGTGGTTCCTAATAAGGAAACATCAGCTGTCAGTCCCACCGCAACTGTGATACATACTTCAGATACTATACTTCGAAATGGAGTCAGGATAGAGCCTCTATATCTAACATGAAAAATATTGATTTATCGTTTAGTCGCCGACACTACGCCGAATTAAGGGCAAAGTACTATATTTCAACGCAATATCAACGAGGAGAGTAAGGCTTGCTAATGAACAGAACTGACCGCAAAGTAATTGCACTTACCCCGCAATTACATGGCTGAAAAGGCAGTCGATTATTTTAAGGCAGATATTTTCTACAGTAGGCAGGAATGAGATATTCCTCGTAGACTGCTCTGTCGGACATCGATCTATACATGCTGCTAGATCTTAAGTCAGATTGATGATTGGATATTCTCTGATAAAAACCATAACATAAGAGCTATGAGCGCAGTTCAAAAGATAGAAAGCTGCTTACCAGCGGAAGATTGATTGCGCTAAACGAGGCAATGCTTTACGTAAAAATTGAGGCTGCTTGTTGCGATGCACTGTGCGTACACTGTAAATCTCTCAATACCAATAACATACGAAGGATGCATACCAAAATATTTTTTTGGTATATTTCTGTATTTTCTTGGTATATATTTGTATACTTTTTGTATGGTATTTCAAGTGTGGTATGCTTTACATACTAAAGACATACCAGCACAATGTTAAATCAGAGCATCAATGATTTCTAATATATGTTGATTTAAGGCCTTTTGTCAATAAAGATCACACTAATGTTGTTACTGTTTTGTAAGTAGTAAGATAATGACATTTAATAGTCAAACCAACATTACTGAATTCGATTTAAATACATGCAATTCTAAGGCATTTCATAAATAATCAATAAGTATTTGACCATCAACAATTGTGCATTATGTAATTTTGAATATTCTTGAAATTTAATATTTTTGAAATTGCATATTATCAATCCAAAATAAAAACACATTATAATTCATGAAAGCAAAAATTGTTATGTTTGAGATATATAAGTCAACATGGTTGCTCGAAAGTCATCGTTTTATTGAAATGATGTTTATCAACTTAGTTCAAGGAAATGAGCTAATTATGAGTCTTGTGAATGGCATAAGACAAGTAGCAAAGATGACATGCGGCTTAAAATTCACAATAAATCTAATCCAGTTGAATACCACACTTTCACAAAGAAATATTCACGACTGGTGTTACTGAAAAAAGTCATTTGTAGGTAGTATGTGATATAACTTATTTTTTGCTATGTGACTTAAAGCTATTCATACGAAACACATACGAATGAGGACCGATTTGCATCGGGTCTCGTATATAAAACATACCAACAACTCGCATTTCAGTGTAAAGCAGCCAATCACAGATAGAATAGCTCGTATCGCTATATACCAATCACATACGAAAGTAAGTGAGATTTCATATGAAAAACATACCAGATCTCTGTAAACATGCGAGAATCTCGTATCAGATGTTAGTTTCAAATTGTATGTGATTTTGGTATATGTTTGTATGTAATTTTCGTATCCAGCGATTTACAGTGTACATAATATGAGTAAAAATACACAACAGAAAGTTTGATTTATTAACTGAAATTCGATCATGCCATCACCTACAATGTAAAGAGGCTATTTTGTCCTACCTAGCTTCACATTTTGCTACCTTTCCACCGATATCTTTCACTTTTGTGAGTTAATTGAAATGAATCAATTACTCCGTAAAAAAAGCATTTAACCATTTACTGATGACACATGACATCGATTTTGAATGAAATGTACAAAGTATTGGTAATAATAAGTCGTCTATAGTTTGCTTTCACATCTCCCATACAGCTTTTCTCAATCCCTCAAGACGCTTCATGGAACTACTGCGCGAGTAGCTGCAATTGAAAGATGGAACATGTTAGAGACAATTCACATCGGCATAATATCAATATCAACGTATAGAAAAATAACTATTTTCTTGAGAGAGGAAATATCAACTTATCCTCTTAATGTCGCAGGGAAATATAACATTAGGATACGAAGGTCGGTTTTATCCTTTAGGATACGGAGGGTCACAACATTTATAAAAACATTCATAATAAAATCACAGCATTTATTCCATTATATTTATTATGCATTGAACAGAAATTCACACTCATGTAATTTTTACATGTAACTTGGATCATTTATATCGCATAATTAGTTGTAGGGTCATAATCGTCAAAAGAATGTCACAAGATTCACAGAGTCACAAGCATTGAAAACAAACAACTTCAGCAACTTGGGAATGCCTGCCACAAACTGGTCGTTTACAGACGTCGCATGCTTTTTCAGTTAGATTGGCTGATCTGGCTGATTTCCCAGCTTCTTTGCGGCGCTCGCAGCCGAACTTTTGTAAATCGCGATCTCCTGCATCTTCAGTACCAATTGGCACTCCAGATCCACCTTGTAGTCTTTGATTTTGTCCTGTAAAATTTGAAAACATTCTGACAGTATCTGTACTCAATCCGGACGAATTTTGTATTCTGGTTGACATTTGAGCCATTGACAATTGCTTTGTAGGCCCCAATATGAAGTGCCGTCTCCTGACTTTGAGTCCATACCTTGTTATTCTTGTCACGTAAATCACAGCCAGAATCTTGCACACAACCAGTATCACCAAGTTCGTCAACAGTATCTGAATAATCACTCTGCATTTGTCCACGTATTTCTTCTATATTCTGGACCTGGTTTTCATCTTCTGACTGTATGATATCTATGTCACTGTCTTCACTGTCCGTCTTTTCAAATAATCGAGTCACTTCTTGAACCGATAGAAATCGACGTCGCGTTTGTCTGCCTGCCATTACGATGAAATGATTAGTTTATTCGGAAAATGTCACATTATAGAACAAGACTGAGTGAGATTCAGATCGCTCAAAGGTGCTGTGAATGTAAGTTTAGAAACTTCCGGAAAAGTCAAGTAAATTGAAGTCAAGAAGACCAGCCGTTTGATTATAATTATCAATGTTCTTTCAAAGTGATTTCTAAAATCACCCTTGGTATCCTAAAGGGATTTCTGAGGACAACAATGAAGGCGCGTAAGTGCCTGAAAATGTCCTATATTGCTGCCCAAAAAAATCTATCGTAATGCTATTGTGCGTAACTGAAATGGACTAGGTGGCAATGTAATATTGCAGTTCAGATATCTGAATAGCAATATGTAGGGCTTATTGCGGATCTGAGATCTGAATCGCAATATGTAGGGCTTATTGCGGTTCTGAGATCTGAATCGCAATATGTAGGGCTTATTGCGGTTCTGAGATCTGAATCGCAATATGTAGGGCTTATTGCGGTTCTGAGATCTGAATAGCAATATGTAGGGCTTATTGCGGTTCTGAGATCTGAATCGCAATATGTATGGCTTATTGCGGTTCTGAGATCAGAATAGCAATATGTAGGGCTTATTGCGGTTCTGAGATCTGAATCGCAATATGTAGGGCTTATTGCGGTTCTGAGATCTGAATCGCAATATGTAGGGCTTATTGCGGTTCTGAGATCAGAATCGCAATATGTAGGACTTTTTGCGGTTCTGAGATCTGAATCGCAATATGTAGGGCTTATTGCGGTTCTGAGATCTGAATCGCAATATGTAGGGCTTATTGCGGTTCTGAGATCTGAATCGCAATATGTAGGGCTTATTGCGGTTCTGAGATCTGAATCGCAATATGTAGGGCTTATTGCGGTTCTGAGATCTGAATCGCAATATGTAGGGCTTATTCCTGTTCTGAGATCTGAATAGCAATATCATTGTGTTAAGGTTATCTATGATTGAACCGCAATATGCTAAACAGGTTTATTTTATAAATATAAATTTTTTATCTTGATTTTTTGATTTTTCTTTTGATCTTGACTTTCGATCTTCCTTTATTTGTTATTTTTTCATTCAGTGTTATTGTATATATTCAATAATAGCAATAATAAGTAATACTCGCAAATAACACCATTTCTTGTCAATATCACAAAGCGAGATCACATCGGCATAATATGGAATGCTTCAGAAAATTGATATAGGAGGCATTGTGAAGTTAAGCAAAGTCATAAAAGTAGCAAATGAAGTCAGATCTAAAGCATTGTTACAGCAACGAATGATTGCATGAATATCATTCAACTGCATAAAACCGAGATACGCAATAACCAATTTACTGAAGTCTATATCAGTCAACGAGGTCCGGAACATCATGTTTGAACTGTAGGCAATTGTGCTTCAACCTTTAATGCTCAATTTCAGGCAAGATCCTTTAAAATTCATCTGCTCAATATCATTTATATGTAAAATTTCATTCAGTAAATATGCGAGAATATTTATATTTTAATAAAATTCTGTTCCGGACCTCCTAATAAGTAGACCTCCTACTAAATAGGTATGCAAAATATGCTTTGGGATAATTTCAATAATTAAAAAACTTGACAATGTGATATGAGGCCGCTTTTACTTATTAATATTTATAACCTATCCTCTAAATATCATCCATGCACTTCTTGCTATAATAAAATAGTACTGTATTCAAATGCAGTTTGTGCAATATCAATGTCCTCTCCTTCCAAAGCTATCCTTATTTCTCCATCTTTGTCTGCTTCATGATATTATCATCTATCTGTAAATATTTCCATAACATTATCATATTCGTAATTGTAACATTGTTTGCCATATTTTGTATTCGTGTTCTCGATTTGAGAAATAAACGTTTTGATATTTTGATATTCGCAAGTTATAATATAAATATCCTGTTATGCTAAAAAGGCATATTGCGGTTCAATATTTTAACATGGGAAGATATACGAACCTAAACACAATGTAGGAAAAAAGAAGGCAGCAATTCTATCAATATACATAGAGATATGCGCCAACTGAGATTTCGAAAATATCTTCCTACACATGTATAGAGATACAGATATCATCATTACGGGGCACACTGCTGCCTTCTTGTTCCCACATTGCACCATAGCTAAATTACGCACAATATATCAATCATCCCTAGATTTTGATAGCATCAATGAGTCGCACAGCCTGTGAGGATCATTGATGCTTGAAAATGTTTGAAGTCTGGAAGTTTCTGGCTACATACATGGAAAGTATCATAGAATTTTATTGACGAATATCAATAACAATAAGTACGAAAGATATACAAGTTAAATGTAGAAAGATAAATAAGGTGAAGTTAATAGTCTGAGAAAGGCAAACCTGCACCATCATCAAACGAAATGGCGCTGAGCCATTATGGATAATAGATACATAGATATTGGTTTTTGTTTCAGTAGCCGGCAACAACGACGATTGTTACCGGCTGTGGAGAGGCACACTGTAAACCGTAAACCGACAATTATCCTACAAAATTGCTGACAAAATCAACCGACGATTGTCACCTCCAATATCCTGCGATATCCGACGAATTTGTAGGTTCTCCACCGACATCGAAACAGATGCTTTGTGTGCAAATTAATTAAACAAAAACTGTTGGATATTGATTGATTTATTTGATTAGTGATTGCTTGACTTTTGGGCAATCTGTATTATTGTATGGCAAAACCATGATTTATTTTGACATAATTTAACTAATATCCTACATTTTTGATAAAATTTAAGCTACAATTCATTGCTATTCAATTTGTCGGTTTTTGTCAGATATTGTAGGTGTTAAGTGGCAATGATTCTGCAAGAACTAACAATGACTGACAAAATAGAGTTTGTAGGATAAAAGTCTGTCAATTGTCAGTCAACAGTTTACAGTGCATCAATGAAATAATACCGCATAGAATTCACTAGCATTCACTACCATATTTATTGTCATTGCCCTTCTAGATAAATATCTATGATATATTTTCATAGAAATATTCGTATAATCATATTGGTTATTGGACATTTGCCACAGAGTTAGAGGATAAGCTATTCTATGAATCCAGAGGCAAGAAATTCGTAGAAATCATCGTCCGCTTCGTGGAGAATTCTGCATTTTCTTGTTCTTCTAGCTTGATAGAATGTAGCATTATATCATGGATTTTTAGGGCAGTAATATCATACATAGACGAGGCTGCGTTAGAAGTCGAGACTGTCTCATATTTCTGCTCGCAAAATCCATGATATAATGCTTTTGTATGTAACTCCTGAGAAGTCTATCAATAATGCAATGCTTGATCACTGTCAGTAACAGATAATGGAGAGATAAAGAAATCTCTGATTGAATTTTATTGAAGACTATGAAAGTTTGCTCTCTCAATAGATTTTAATTCATGAAAATCAGACAATTCATTCATTAATGGATTTGAAAGCTTGAGCGACAGACGACGGTTTATGGCTATCTGGTACGGTAAGAATTCTATGTGAAATTGGCAGGCGTATTATAATGCATTATATGCCCTCCAATGCCGGGAATAGTGCATTTCAAACTCATTTTAATCATTTATATGACGTCCATAGCCATTGAGAGTGAAATGCAATATAACATTTACAAGGATTTTTGAGGGCAACAATGTAGCGCATTTGAGGGCGCGTAAGTGCCTGAATGTTAATAATATTGTGCGTAATTGAAATGAACTGGCAGCAATGTAGGAAAAAGCGAGCAGCAATGCTATGTATGAATACACATGTAGATATACGCTGATTGAAACTTCAAAATTGTCTTTCACATGCATAGATAGAGATATCATCATCACGGGATACATTGTTGCATTCCTTTTTCCACATTGTACCATAGCTCAATTACGCACAATACCTATTCTAATACGGCATTTCCTGTCGATAGAATGTAACTTTTCAAATTGATGGTTGCATCATGAAATCGACGAATGAGCAAATCAAGGGCTATATTAATATCTTGGTGGTCTCAGTCTAATCACATTTGCTTGTAGATTTCTTTATGGGAATTAACATAGGAAAAGTTAACATTCTGATCACGTCGGACTGAAAAGTTGATTTTTTCTCCCGGCAGGCTGCATATACACTGTGAATCGCTCAATATAAGGATATAAGGATATAATCAATATAAGGATGCATACCAAAATATACTCATTGACAAAATTTTTGAAGCATTTACTTCTTTAACTTCTTTCATTTTTGACTGTATATATGCATGTATGTATGATACCCTGATAATTTAGTCACAATCTCCACCAAGTCGCTAGCACAGAAAAGCAACGCATGTAGCAAATTCAACTTTTATAGCGCGTGTGCCCCCCTCTGGCTCCAATACATTCAGTAATCCGAGATGGCATGGATTCACAAAGTTTCTGAATGAAGGATGTTTCAAGGAGAAGCCACTGCTCTGTCAGTCTTTCAGAGAGAATCTTCAAGGACACTGGTGGAAGTGAATAGCGGTCTCTCACTCGCCGCCAAAGCTCGTCCCAGACTTGTTCAATGGGTGACAAGTCAGGTGAGCGTACAGGCCAGTCAAGGGTTTGAATGTTCAATCTCCTAACAGTGGCAATGACAGCCGAGGAGCGATGTGGTCTTGCGTTGTCGTCTTGGAAGACGAGATCCTCCACCCTGACCACTGGGGCAACAACAGGAAGCACAATTTCATTGAGATACCTCTCTCCAGTCAACGTGCCTTTGATGAAGACTGCTGTCGTTCGTCCGCCATGCCAAATGCCACCCCACAGTATAACACTTCCACCACCATATCCGTCATGTTCTTTAATACCGCATGTGGCAAAGCGCTCACCTGGAAGACGATGCACTCTGACACGACCGTCATTGAAATCCAGAGTGAATCTCGATTCATCGGTCCACAAGACTTTTTGCCATCACACCAGGCAACTCGTCTTCTGCTGTGCTCAAAACTCAATGGAATTAGGACAGCTGGTCGTCGCGATTGAATTCCAGCTTCTCGCAATCTTTGGTAAGCCGTTCGAACGCTACAGTCTATATTTGAGGCACTCTTCCAGTGTACGACTAGCTTTGCGACTGACACAAATCTGTTCCTCTTTGCAGCTAAAACTAGACGTGCGTGTGTCCCTCCTGCAGACTTTCTTGGTCGACCAGATCCCTTCTTCTTTTTAACATCTCCTTCTGTTTTCCATCGACACCACCACCTCCAAACAGCGACTTTCGATAGTTGCAGCTCTTCGGCAACACTCGGGAATCATTAGAATAGCCATACCTCTTGTAAACTGATCGTGTGCCATTTCATTTTACAAAAGCTGGATTTCAGTTCACGTTTATGTTCAATTTGTAAAAGCAATTGTGACAGTTGTATCGATATAAAAATTTGAAATTTGACCACCATAGATCTTTCTCCATTCTCTAATGTGTTGAATGGTAATACATAGAAAGCGAGATATTGCATGATACCTGAGAAAAAATTGAAACAAACTTCAATTCTAGCCAGTGATAGTTTGTTTCATTAATTATGTCAATGAGTATATTTTTTGATATGTTTCTGTATTTTCTTGATATATATTTATGCATATTGTATGTTATTTCAAGTGTGGTATGCTTTACATACGAAAGCCATACCAGCACAATGATAAAATAAAGCATCAAAGTATGTTGATTTAAGGCCTTTTGTCAATAAAGATCACACTAATGTTACTACTGTTTTCTAAGTAGTGAGATAATGACATTCAAGAGTCACACTTTCAATACTGAATTCCATATTAATACATGCAATTCTAAGGCATTTCGTAAATAATCAATGAGTATTCAAACATCGACAGTTAGGCATTATGCAATTTTGAAATTAGGCATATTATCAATCCGAAATAAAAAACACATCATAATTCATGAACGGAAAAATAGTTGCGTGTCAGATATATAAGTCAACATGATTGCACTAATAACATGGCAACGACGACATAATCGTGGAGCATAAGAGTCACAATTAATCTGATCTAGTTAAATATCACGCTATCAAAAAGAAATAATCACACCTGGTATGACTGAAAAGAATTACTTGATGGTTGTATGTAACACATATATTTTTAGTATGTGACATAATATAGCTGAACATGCGAACGTTGTGAAAAAAAGCTGTCGGGCCAATAATGTTGCGTTGACATGGGCCGGCACAGCAATGGTTCCTGATTCTTCGATGTTGGGCCAATGTTGCATCGACATAGCGCCATCAAACTGCCCCTGCAGTATTGAGACAACTCAATAATATCTATGTTATAATAATTGTATATTATTGTATATAATAGTTATTAATGATGTGAAAAAAATCAGTTTTCTCTCCCGAGTAATTTAATGCCACTAAATAATTACGAATAAAAAATATGTACACAGCCGACGTTTCGGGTCCAGACCCTTTCTCAAGGCGAGGCAGCAATAAAAAAAAATTATATTAATTAATAGTTATTAAATACATAATATATGAATAGTAACATCAGGTATATAATAATTATTCCTGATGCATTCAAATAGCGTTCTTTTAAATTCCACCAGAGGACGGGAGAGTGATGGTCTCGAACTATCAATGCACTCAGACGAGCACTAATTTTCATGATATTTTACAGCTAATAAACAAAATGGAAATGCCAATCGAACCTGAAGCAAGCGCAATTTTGAGTCCAGTGGATGTATCAAAGCATCCATCAGCATTCAAAACTACCGAATTTAAGATATTGAACAGTACTTAAAAATTGAAGAACCAATGAAACTCACATTATACATGTAAAGTGAATTGCTTTCATTACAACAAATACTGTACTTAAGAGTCTGTTCACTGGTCAATTGCGTCATACTACAATTAGATCTGTGCAATTCTAACAATCAGACAATAACAATTAATGATATTCACTTCTCATACATGTAACATGTAATTCGTGTGCTCTACTGTAATTTTAGTAAAAGATTTTTAGAAATACTGATTTTCCGCTATATCCTAATGCTCTATTCAATGCAGATACACTAATTTTTCATTTATTTTGATCGCTTCAATGATTCTAATTTCTAAGTTATTTCTACCTTGATATTCAACTTTAAAGCAGTCTTGCATTTTATTGCTACATGCAGTACATCTACTTAAGTGAGTGCTTACTCTCGAGTTACCTTTTATGTGTTAAGTTATTCGTTGGTAAATCGTCTTGCCTATTGGGTATCAGGATCAACCTGACATGTGAATCGGTACAAAAGACATGATTTCAATAACTGACTTTTATGATTTGAAAGACGATATTTACGTTCAAATACAACATTCGAAAAGGTTTTATTTAATAATTAATTAAATAATTTTATGTCTATATTTCATCGATATAGTTCCCAAATACAGTAATCGGATAAAAACATTTCTGTCCATCCATTGTATCTTTCGAAGTATTTTTACATTCATCGGTAAATTTATCACTTAAGAAATTTCTTGCCATAATATGTGCACCGGAATTATGTACCAGAGTATCTAATTGAATTATTGGAATTTGTGTACACTATGTGAAGAAATTTAACGATAAATGTAGAAATGCTTCAGATGATACAGTGGATGGACAGAAATGTTTTAATCCAATTACTGACTTTGAGACGGAAAGCTGTGCACAGCTGTCACGAGAAGCTATCGAATTTTAATGAATGATGACACTTTTCACTTTTATAATTGTTGGGAAATTATTTTAGAAGATGCGCCGAAGGCCTCGCAGGTACGTTGAAGACGCCATTGTTCAGTAATTTAGCGAGAAATTCAAAAAAAAATTAATGCTATAGATCATTTAACCACACTAAATCAAATGCAGCATTTGAGGATCGGCATTGTTCTCGATCTTTAAGTCATTCGATACCACCGTGATACACCTTTAGCACATGTGTGCAACTATTATCAATAAAACAAAAACAATTAAAATGATAAAAATACCGTCTATACATGAGAGCATGTTTAAACAAAAGCTTTTTTCCATATTGTTCATCTTACTCCGAAAAGTTGCCATTTATGCAGCATTCCCAGTGTAATATGGGGGAGGTTTCTCGGTGTTGTATCAAATAAGAAGCGGTTGCTGAAGGATCACAAGATTCATGTAGTTTCCCAAAGTCATCAGAGGTTTTCCTAATTCGACAACTAAAAATGTTCACATGTATGTCTGCTACGTTTCTTGCGGATGTGTATTTATCATTTGAATTGCACTGGGGAATTGCGTTCCACTATTTGTTAACCCTCAGAGACCTGAGGGGGGTCCAGTGGACCCCTTTTGCAAATTCTTAGTTTACTTGCTTAAATCGATATCAAATCATTTGGAAAGCTGATTTTAAGTGAAACTATTATGCTTTCGTGTCGTAAGTCGACATAATTAATCCTTTGGGTGTCTTTCAACCTTCTAGTAAACACATGCGAAAATGTGGTGTTTTTGTAATTCAGTGACATCTAGCACACTGTCAGTCGTACGAAGAGTCGGTTTTACGATGTTTGCTGTCGCCATGTAATCTCAGATAGTTAATTTTAATGAAATTGACCTATTGCATGCAGCATAACCCTTATATTTGACCATTTTTCCAAATTAATCAATACTGATCGGAAATAGGCCATAACTGTTGCATTTTAAGACCCTCAAAACATCTGTGGAGATCTCAAACTCATCAATCACTGCTGTGAAAACTTTGCCAACAGTCTGCTATTAATGTTGAACTATGAATGTAATGATAGCTTTCATTTTGAGCATTGATTTATGCTGATTTGTTCATGAATGACAACCAGTCATGCACGATCATGATATGAACATTGAATAAATGAATTTCATTCTTCATGCGCCATCGAGGGGATGCACAAAATCATTTTTCATCTGATAGTAAACATTATGCTATGGGAATTTCTACATGCTCTGAGACCTGAGGGGGGGGGGTCCAGTGGACCCCCTTGGCCTACCATCATACTTCTACTTATTCAATTGAAATGAAATAACACATGCAGCTTCAATGTCCAAAATGATGATTTTAGATGTGCATGAGCAGTTGATTTATCATCAGCACAAAAAAAAGAAAAATATAGCTCCGGGGTCCACTGGACCCCCTCTCGGTTCTTTGAGGGTCTTTGAGGTTAAGAATTCACGCATTCCCTTTTGTTCATCTGCATCGCGAAGTATAATGTTTTTCATTATCCATGTCAAGACTTTCAAATGATGGTTTCTCCGTATAAATTGAAGATGCACTTTATTCAGTTACTCACTTTTTAGCGAATATCATGACTGAGACATGTAACTCGATTGCCATCGAACCCACTCTCAGTCCAGTGGGCAGAACACTTTTTGAATGGATCTCAGCGACAACGGATCCCAACGCAAGGATGGATATTTTTGCAGGAGTTTAAGGGGGCAGCTTTGAGAAGGCGTATTTCAATGCTTGCGTTATCAACGTTTTGTTCCGAAATCGAACACTGCGAAGTTCCTTCGCTGCTGACGAGTTCAATGCGAAGAAGAAGATTGCCAAATACGGGTGCATGAAATCGACATGGATCGTTTGTTCCCCTACATTGTCAATCGCTCAATACCAATCACATACGATTGATGCATACCGAAGTATTTTTTGTTATATGTTTTACCAGCACAATGTTTAAAGAATGATCAATGATGTCTGAAGTATGTTGATTTAAGGCCTTTTGTCAATAAAGATCACACTAATGTTGCATGGCACTTGCTACTGTTCTGTAAGTAGTGAGATAATGACATTCAAGAATCAAATGTTCAAAACTGAATTCGACTTTAATACATGTAATTCTAAGGCATTTCATAAATAGTCAATAAGTATTCAACCATCAACAATTATGCATTATGCAATTTTGAAAGTAAGCATATTATCAATCCGAAAAAAACGCATTATAATTCATGAACGCAAAAATAGTTATGTATGAGACAAATAAGTCAACATGATTGCACGAAAACTACCGTTTGAATGAATTGATGTTATTCAACTAGGTTCATTAAGAAGAATTAACCAAGCTTCTTGTTAATGAATGTTCCTGAGCAAGCAGACTCCATGCTTTTACTAGACTCCATGCATTTCGTAGCGCACAGCTACAGTCCACCTTCGAATTCCTCTTTCAGTAGTAAATCACATCAGCCTAAGATCTGTCGTTTCCATTTCTCTTCTTTGACTTGTATGTGGCACTTAGTTCTGATAATCAGGACCGATTTAGTTTGAACAAGCATACATAAAAATAAAGAAGCAATTTTGCTTTACTTGGACTAGTATCCGGAAAGCATTACTTGGCCTTTGAAAGCGGAAACTCATTGCATGCAGCTACTATTTCTCAAAAGATTTAGTGCGAAGTGATCATGACGATTGGCACGAAGTGTACCGACCACAAGTAATTGGTCACTTGTTTTCATGGAAGCGAAGAAGTGTTTAGTTATCAAATCAAATCTGTAATAAGGCTCAATTAGAGCTTATGTCAAGTAGCAGATAACAGACTCTGGTAATCAATTCTCTTGACGAGTTTCAATTTTCGCAATATATGAAGCGGGCTTCAAAAACCAACTTGCATGGAAATTTCCAAGATGTATTTCAAAATAGAAGAATGTACTAGCTGGACCTGTCCATCAAAGTTTTCAACCAGCACTAATCCAAGATGTAGACCGCTAGATGGTGGTATAGCAAGAAGTAGTGAGGAAACTAAATCGGCAGTGGATGATGGTCGTAATTGCCATCAAGCAGCAGAGAACAGGATTAGTGTGCAATAGCGATGTGTAGGCCTACTACAATAATAAACAGCCGTGATGTTTTATGAAAATTATGATGATCACAGCTATAATTGTAAAACTTCGTATCAAGCATATACGCAAATAACATGAGGGTATTTGTCTGAATGTTCATGTTGGAATTCAAATCAAAATTGCTTTCTTCAATCTATAAACCATGTTTTGGGTCAATTGACCCATTCCGTCGTTCTAGGTAGAACGATTTTCAGTAGTTCTAAGGTTAACAGAGGGTTGAATTTAGAAATAAAATAGCTTTCTTTAGCCTCTCTTATGCTCTTATTGGCATCCCAAGAAAGCTGAAAAAAACGGCATAGCTTTGAACTTTATCGGAAAATTCTTTGCACAAATAGCTATATGCTTGCTTATATGCTTACTATATGTATTAGATAGAGTACTTATTTCGAATACTTTAAGAAGATAAAGCACGAAGACCGAATGTCTGAATGCTTTATTTTCTTAAAGTATGAGAATGAAGTGCTCTATCTGATTTAAAGCATGTTTGCCATTTGAAAGCAGTGCTACATTTTCCCATGGAAAATAAAGCATCGGTGAGGAAAATATAGCTCAGTTATCCAGATATAGCTGTTACTTATCGGAAATGGACATAAATGTCCATGCCAATCTATTAAATTGCACAGAGCGTGAATGGATGAACGATCCAAATCTATGTATCTGCGATTCAAATTTCATGGTCGTAGATCCAAGCATTTCATCACTTCAAATTCGGACACTTACTTCTACTTACCAGCAACAAGCGCTTTAGTAATCATGGAAGAGGCCCCTGCTTTTCTTGGCAATTTAACTTGCTTTCCAAATGGTATATATGGAAGCACATCACAAATTGATGCATATGCCCAGGAATCAATTATGGGCTTTCTTAACAATGACGATGTGGATCTTGATGACTTTCTCGATATTGAACAAACATCTTCAAATGCTAATTATTCGTCTACAGGGAGTAGCCGTCAAACCATGCCTGATCCTTCAATTACTCCAACTTCCTCCCAAAGATTTGTCGCCCCTATATCTGATGCAACTATTCAAGAGCTAAATCATTCTGTTGTTCCCAAAAACACAATATCTAGGGATACTTGGGCCCATAATGCCTTGAAAGAATGGCAAGCTCATCGAACCGTACAACCGGGTGAGCTCTTTGAGGAGGCCCTTGACAGAGAGTTGATTTTGTGGACAGACAGTGAGTTGAACTATTGGATACCCAAATTCATTTATGAAATTCGCAAGAAAAATGGTTTGCGTTATCTAGCGAATTCTCTGGTGTCGATCGTGTCTGGGCTTCAGCATAAGATCAATCAAATGGATTCAAAAAGGTCGATCAATTTTTTTTGCAAAGAATGCTTCAAAAAACGTAATGGAAGCTCTAGATGCCAATATGAAGATTTCTTCTCAGGGTGGAATTGGCATTCACACAAAAAGCGCTGAAGCTTTAAGCCGTGATGAAGAAGACTTGCTTTGGAATTCCTCCCAACTGGGCTCTGAAAATCCAACACAATTACTGAACACTCTGTTTTTTTAAACGGATTGCATTTTGCGATTCGTGGCGGGGATGAACACCGAGCACTTCAAATCACGCAATTCGAATTCATTAGTGAACCTGGTGAACTCCGAAAAGTTGTTTATAAGGAAGGCACTACCAAAACCTACTCAGGTGGCCTTTTACACCGAACAATCAAACCAAAGATAATAGAGTATTGAGAGTATTGAGAAACCAGAGCGATGTCACATGAGATTGCTTGAGAAGTACCTGAGAATGAGGCCACCCACCGCAGTTCCAGACTTCTATTTGAAGGCGTTGACGAAGGTATCCAACAATGGACCATGGTATTCTGCAACGGCAGTCAACAAACTAAAATCGATCATGAAATCTATTTGTTCAAGTGCAGGTATTGCAGGAAGAAAGACAAACCATTCCCTGAAGGCCACCTGCGCAACTCGACTATTTCAGGCAGGTATTGATGAACAGGTAATAATGGAAAAAAACTGGGCATCGTTCAGTTAAAGGTGTTCGCGCCTATAAGCGGCTTAATGAAGATCACATTTTCTCTGCGAATGTGGCTATCGATGGGTAATCGATACACAAAGTATTGAAAGCCCATAATAGTGACATGAGGGGAATGTATTTCCATATTTCGGCCAACCATGTTTCGATATACAATGGCAACCAACAACAAAGTAGCCAAGAAACGAATGGCTTGTAGTGAGTGGCTTGTGTATTGATGATTCTTAATGTTATTGACATTTGACTCCTTTTATAGAGGTTCCTCTGCTATACGAGATCAATCTCCATGGTCATAACTTCCTATGATTTCTATGTGCATTAAAAATAATTTTTGCCAAATATAAAGTTTTACTTCGGAAAATAAAGTACCATATTGGGGATAAAACATGCTTTAAATATATATATTGCTATGCGACTTGAAGTTCTGGATACCGGTTGCATACAAATGAGGATGGATTTGCATTGGGTCTCGTATATAAAACATACCAACAACTCGTACGTATTTCAGTGTAAAACAGCCAATCATTGATAGAATAGTTCGTATCGGTTCATACCAATCACATACGAAAGTAAGTGAGATTTCATCTGTAAAACATGTCAGATCTCTGTAAGCATACGAGAATCTCGTATCAGATGTTAGTTTCAAATTGCATGTAATTTTGTTATATGTTTGTATGTAATTTTCGTGTTCATCACGAAGAACTGCATTTCTTCTGGCAACGAAGAGGCGATTGGGGCACGCGGACGCCATCAATTGGTTTAGAAGACGTATTGCTTTCAGTCTCCTACGTGAAAATTCTCAGGACCTTCGTGAACCATCGAAACTCCATTCTCCGCAGCCCTTATCAAAGACCTGTATCCGGCGACAAACGCAGTGACGGCTTCTCATCACGTATAAATGTAACTGATGACATGTAACTTCTATTAAGCATTAATTCCGAATGATTTTTTATTGTGTAGACCTGCGTGTGCATGCTATTATCATCCAATTGATGTGATGTCATGTGTTAATATCCATCACGTGATTTATGATAAATGATCTTCAAAAAATATTCTTGATGATCTACTTACATCGAAGGCATGGGAAGACATGATCTTTTTTTTCACATTTTCTGAATTTACACAATTTCAAGGGGCATCCATATTTGTTCTTGCATCTTCTTGCGCAGCCTATACCTTGACAGGTAAGTTGGATGCATCCTTTGCATTCCTCTCCTTGAGGTGATGTATACCTTTGATAACATACCAAGCCCAAGAACTTCATTTTTGGAATTACATCTGAAATTAGAAATGACTTTGCAACCTTATTATTATTCATGTGGGGTGCATTAAGATGTAATAATAATAATAACCTTTTATTTCGTAACAAAGCAATACATAAAGATCTCAAATGAAAATCGACGAGATTTGCACGAAGAGAAATTACAAATATGATTGAGAAGCATGCAAATTCAGAATCAAATCAATTGGTTGCACATTACAGCACTAGAAAAACTTCCAGTGAGAGGTTTGAAACATAGGTATATATGGGTAGAGTGTCGACACCAAAGAAGTATCTGTATACAGTGAAAATTTTTATATGAAAAGATTAAGTTTTCTGCGGAGATTACGTTCCCGTTGTCCAAAAAATTATTTGAGCACTATTGAAAAAAGTCAAAATTTGCCATTTTATATACTACCGAGATGACTCCCCGTTATAAGTAGTATGAAGCTTGTTGGATATCAAAAGGAATTAATTGCTAATAGGCATTCAAACCAAGCGGAAACTATCTAGGGAATTTCATGAATTGCATTATAATGGAGGTCTTCATGAAAAAGTCGCGATCTTATTTGCGCTTTCTTGGCTGAGGTTTCAAGTTTTTAATTCAATTTTAATCGGCATGATTTTATATTTCACTAAACTTATGTTTCAGTTCTTGAATCTGAATATTACTGTGGACCCATGTACGTCATCAACTTTGATTATGTTATTTTGCTCTTCCAGTTAAAGGTTGCTTGTGATATGATCACGCTTGAGATTGATACTCTTGAGGTTGAGCATGAAAGCAACAGCAAACCTTCGAATTTGCTTATTCAAAAGTAATACCTCTCTGAGGCTGTCATGATATGGAGGGTCAATAAAATATCATTATTCCGTCTGCGTTGCTATCAGGATCAGTCAATGCTGTGCTAAACTCTTCAAAGCTGCAAAACTTTGCATATCTCAGATTTGGTAGCAACACTCAATTACGCTCAATTCTAGTTCATTTAATAAAATTGAAGCTGTTTGCAGATTGTGGATTGAATTTACACTGATTTTTTGCTCTAACTAATATACTTACTTTATGATATTGAACTTTATTTGATTAAAGATATGTTAGTCAGGATGAAGATTGCACAGTTTGCAAAAGTGACGCATTGTGTTTTCCTATATCTGCTTGATTTCTCGGGGAAGTTTCATTAACTTGTTGTAAACACAGAATCAAATTCATCTGCGCGCTTTGGCTTCCTAGAAAGGAAGGGTTATATGTTACCTTAATATCGAAATGGCACATCACAGAAGTAGAATGGCTCCTTCTCGAGTCGCTAATTCGTGTATCGCTTGCCATCGGAAATGGTAAACAATAAACTTTCAGCAGAGGACACCAGAGGCAGTGAGTGAGGCGTGCGTGCTTTGCTGTCACTTCGCACACACCAAAATTAGAATCACAACACAGAATGCATCAAAAGAAAATTAAAACGCGAAAATCACATCGCTGTTTGGCTGACATTCGATTCAATGTATGAACAAACCGAGGTCCGGAACGTATCTATCAACTTCACGTTTCTCATTAATCGATCCTATTACGGGTAAGACGATGCGAATTGCTGAATTTTTAAATGATCACAATATGATGTTCTAGTTTCATGCATCTATATCACCTATCGTTCCGGACCTCTTAATAAGTGGGATTTGATAATTAGGGAAGATGAATGCTGCCGTGCGTTATTAATTTTGAATGCATATTCCGATCTGCTTTGATATGCCGCTTTTATCAAACCTTAACATTTTTCATTGCAAAAGTATGATGGGCATAACTTTAAAAGATGAAATCATCCAGCACGTCAACTCCAGATTTCATGGAATTATAAAACAACTGTATATCACTATTGCCATTTTCACCGGAAGCTGAAGCCGTGTGGTGCATCAAAGAAAGCAGTTATACCTTGCGATTGCGCTTGACTTGATGGGTCTGTAGAGTAATTTTGTTATCCATGCCACCGAATACAAACTTTGAAGTGGAAACCGGTAAGTTAGAATGCAGAATAGAAGGAATTTCACGTTTTGTTTTTGAAATTGTACCGACGTAAGTTGTTTGACGGCGGAGTAGTACATGTGCCAGATCTTGTGAAGTAAAAAACCTGTCACCGGTTACATTTCGGGCTTTGTCAAGAAATGGTTCCGTCAAACCTAGAACGAGGTTTTTCGCTGAATTATCGATTTTGTGTTGTTGCGCAGATTCTGGAATTGTAGGCCGTTTGGTCAGAGCATTACCATTCAAAAAATATCGATATTCTCCGTCAACACACCACCTGACGAGTTCTCCGTACTTTCCTGGTTTAGATGGATTGTAAATTTTGTGTGGGGATCTACATCGGGAAGCAATGAGCTGTTCATCCACAACAAGATTTGGACTCAGAAAAGAGAAGTTTCTCAATCTAAGATTCCATGCTTCAAATAATTCTCGAATCGCTGCGAAATTATCGTGAAGTTGCCTTTCACGGCGGGTACTGCGGTCATCAAATGTTGTACATCTAGTCCAAATATTGAATGTTGTTCGTGTCATTACAGTGCGACAGAATGACGAGTACTTGGTGCCAAAGAGTTCTGAAATAGGAATTTTTTGATCGTAATTGGGTCAATTGTAGCATAGCACACCGATATAAGCTTTGAGAGAATGCACAGTAAGTTGTATTGAAATTCCAAGGCAATCGGGATTTTCCTGAGCGCGTTGAACTATTTGTTCAAGAGTATCCTGGGGTAAAAATAGATGACACGTGTCAAGAATAGTATCTTTACAGGAATTAGCAGAAGGGCCGGATCGCTCCCTGAATATATTGCTAAAGCCTCTATGTCCTACATATTTGGTGCATTGATCGACCACAGATTTCCATTTTTATCACGTAGCAGATTAGTTGTTTCATTGTCATTATCGGAATCGGAACTTCTATCAAACGAATTTTGCTGATCATGAACATCATCGATATTTATGAATTCTTCGACTTCTTCGTCGGAAGTTATGGCTTCATCCTCGTTCTAGGCAGCAATAGCAGCTTCAGAAGCTCTTCTGCGAGGTGGGCTTGAAGTGGCCATTGAAAAATATACAGGAAGTGATGTTGTTCGAGATGGATAATATTTATGAAAATCAAGACAACTCACTGTCATAAGAGTGGCGTCAAGTCGACGAACTAAATTGCACTAAGCAAACAATAGTGGTTTACTGCCATCGAGTCGCTTGGAGTTGTCGCCTGATGACTCATACTCATTGTTTTCTGTAATAATTGACACGCGCCTTCGATTGAAAGAAATAAAGATAGAGACGAGACGCGTTCACGTGATGTAATAACATGGCAAATTCGATAATGTTGATGTGAGTTTTAAGCAAAAATTGCGGTTGATACTAAAAAAGAACACTCAATCAGATTCAACACAATTCAATCTCAATCAATACCCGGCTTGTTAGACGGTATTTAAAGCGTTCAAATACGAGGAAATACATCCTTTGGGCCATAAATAATCTAGATGAGTTAAAATGTAACAACTATCGGGCATAAATAGTGTTTATTTTCGAGGTGATCATTTTGATCACCCTCTGTCTTTTAAAGATGGCAAATTACCTTTGTATCTTAAGGGTTAACTTTTCTGTCATACATGTATCTTCAATCTCCTCTTTGCTGTTGGCGATCAGTGGCGCATCATCCGCATACCTCCCGTCTCAAATGGCTCTTCGGCCGACGATCTTTCCTATTCTTCCTGGTAGACCATGGAACTATTGAACTATAGCAATCTGTTCAGCAACTACTCTCTCATGAAAGCGCATAGTCTTGTGTACTTTTTATATATCCAAATGCATTTACGTTTAATTGCAAAAGGAGCTCTTCGATGGATATGCATATGGGATGTTGCAAGTTAGATATGCTGCAAAGTATGTATCTTTCGATATAGTGAAGTTGCTTGTCGATGCAACTCACTAAATTAGTACTAAATTGAGAGCGAGTTAAGCACTGATTTTTCGAACCCTAGCACCTATGATATTTTCGCACTCAAGGAGTACTAGAATTTGGGATTCATTTCTTAGTCGCAATTAGTAATACAGTTATAGCCATAAAGATCCGACCACCCACACACTTTTACGTGAACGCTATTTCAAAACATCAAATTTCTTTCCCTAGTGCATTATATTTGGTTGCGAAGAGTATTGAGTCTTTGAACGTGTATAAAGGTGTACAAAAGTAGATATATACGTACATACGGTCCAAAATATCACATTGAGTAAGAGATCAATATTTTGTTGCTCTACCACGTACCTTCAGAACCGCATCTATTCTTCTCGGCATGGATTCAACGAGCGCCTCGCAATATTGAGGGGTAATTGTATGGCACCATGCTTTCAGTATTGCTTCTTTTAAGTCTCGATAGGATGTTGGGTTCTGTTTGGAGACCTCAGTTTTCAATTTCACCCAACAATTCTCAATCGGGTTGAGATCGAGAGATGAGCCTGGCCACGGTCCAAGAACCATGATTTCATTCTCCTGAAACCATGTCTTTACTTTCTTCGCCTGGTGGCATGGCGCACCGTCATGCATGAATACATCGCATTCTTTGTTGACCATCCACGTAGGCACCTTTTCTTTCACAATTTCCAAATAATTTTACGATTTCATTGTCTCACCCTTTTCAAGAAGATGAATGCCTGCACGCCCCTGGGCTGTGATTGCTCCCCAAACCATAATCGATGGGCAATTTTTCACAGCTGGTGTGGTGTATCGGGGATTGAATCTTTGATTAGCCGGTCGACGGACTGTCACTCTATGGGGAGCAAATAGCTTTATTTGGGTCTCATCGGAGAACATAACATTCCGCCATGATTCCGCCATGATTCCGCAGTCCAATGTTTGTGGGTTTCACAAAAAATCAGACGGTCCTTGATATTTTTCTGTGACAGACGTGGCTTCAATGCTGCATGTGATGAGCGAAGTCCATAATCCTTTGTTAATCTTCTTCTCACGGTGCGAGTACTGACATCCACATTTGGAGGAAGTTCAGCACGAATCTGGGCACTCGAAGCTCTTGGATCTTTGACGGCAGCACGATGAATCATGTGATCAGTTCTTTCGGTTATTATTCTAGGCCTACCGGGTGACTTTCCTGGATCTGAACTGCCAGTAGATTTTATGCGCTGAATGATATCATGCACCGTACTCTTGGACATTTTCAAACGTCGCATAATTTCACGGTCGGAACTGCCATCTTGATACAAAAGTTCAACTTTAGCTCGATTGGAGGCTGACGTAGTAGACATGCTTACATGCGCGATATCAATGTAGAAATGTAGAAAGTCATAGCAGTCACTAGTCTTTGTTTTCATGCAGCCAATCAGCAAGCAGTTATTTTACTACCAATCAATCGTTAATAACAGATGAAACACAGCCGAATGAATTCCCTAATGAACAATAAATCAGAGAAAGACAGCTGAGCATGGTTTCAGGATAATGAAATAAGGTTTTTGGGACCGTGGTCAGGCCCATTTCTCAATTCGATTGAGAATTGTTGGGTGAAATTGAAAGTTGAGGTCTCCAAACACAACCCAACATCCTATCGAGACTTAAGAGAAGAGAAATTGAAAGCATGGTGCCCGGCAATTGCCAGCAATACTGCGAGGGGCTGATGAAATCCATGCCCAGATGAGGTTCTGAAGGTACGTGGCAGAGCAACAAAATATTGATCTCTTACTCAATCTGTGATATTCTAGGTCGCATGTGCCCATATATCTACTTTTTTGCATTTTCATACATATTCAAATACTTAATAGTCTTCGCAACCAAATATAATGCACTAGGGAAAGAAATTTGATGTCTTGAAATAGGGTTCACGTAAAAGAGCGTGGGTGGTCGGATCTTTATGGCCATAACTGTATATCAATCATGCCTAGATTTTGAAAGCATCAATGAGTAGTACAGCCGAGGCCGAATAGCAGCCGAGGATGAAGATAACTAGAAATTAACACTGATGTGTCTTTTATCACAGCTGCTATACGTTACAAAGCGTACATGGAAGCAGATATCGTTGTGGTAGCGTACATATCAGCTTTTATCACAACTTCAAAAATGCAAACTATCGCTACTATTCAAAATCCAACCCATAGAGTAGGTATATTAGGTAGAAGAGAAATTTATCATTAATTGGCAGCTTGGCTGCGATGCTCATTTCATATATCCACCGAATTTCACTGAGCTCGAGTTAACTCGCATCCAGATGGCAAAACAGTATCACTGGTGCGAATTTAGTTCCAATATATAAGAAAAAACAATCCAATTTCATTTCAAAATTGATTTTATTGATAATGATGAATAAATCAAAACAGTTATGGATGCATTTGAATATGGTGAAGTTTGAAGCAGTGATTCATGAATAAAACAACACCGCAGTCAGGACAGCATATCCGAACACTTGCTTCTTTGCATCCTTCATCTTTGTCAGCACATACTGCACACATTTTCCTTTTCTTGTCTGTAATAGTAGAGATAGAATGTCTTTCAGTCAATCTTGTCTCACTTGGAACAATGCTTGGACGCCCTATTGTCACTCTGGACTCTTGATAAACACCAATCAAATTTTCGAGCAAACTAATCAAAGATTGTTGATGCGTTAATTTCTTTCCTGATACATTTGGATTGTTTTTGCAGCAAATATAAGCATTTGTTGTCATTCCTTCAATCAAATGGAAAACTATCTTCCGCCAGCACTTCACCGTTCTCAATTCCGTCGAGCAGTGGTCAGTCATCTGATCAGCTATGTCGACAGCTCCCATTCGGTCATTGTAATCAATTACCATGTGAGGTATGCGCTTATCTCAACCTGAAACTGTAACGAAGGAAGCTGAGGAATGTATTGCTAACATCCATACTTCTGTCGTGTCAACCCAGCTCATTGCCAAAATCTTTCCATCCGTTTGAGACGTCTGAGATCATTTGGCTGTTCTCGTACTCTTGATATCTTGAGGCACGCCACGTCGGTTGGAACGAACTGTACTAGTGACATAGATTTTCTTTTTCAACATTTCATGACACAAGGCAACATTCATGCTTACATGTAATTGTTTACAAAAAGTCTATGATATTTCCCTTCGTGAGCCTTCTATAATGTTTCGCAAACGTCGCATGGATGCACAAAAGTTGATGTCCTCTTTCCTCGAGTTTGATAAATTGTTTGATGGATTTATCCAGTATTTGAGTCGGGAAGATTGTATTTCTTCCTGCCCATTGATGATGCTTTGATTGATTGATTCTTTACCCTGATGTAGTTCACGAGGGTATGGTGTCCTTTGAATCCAACGATTGTCTCATCTATACTCATGTCTTGAGAGAGTTCATACTCGTAAGTCGTATAACATATTCGGAAACCATATGCGGTGTGCGCGTGTGCGTGCGTGCGCGCGCATGTGTGAGTGGTGTGTATATGTCAAGCAGATGCACTTAATATAACACACAACATTCATTTATACCGAATTCAATGTTTCATATTCATAAAATAGATGTCACTATATTGTTTCATACAAGACGACACATGTGTCGCTCTACCGTTAAACCATAAGCGACACATATGTCGTTCTACCGTTAAAAGGGTTAAAAATGTAATAACTTTAGAAGATGTAAATGGGTCCACAGTGCTATTCAGATTCAAGAACTGAGACATAAATTAAGTGAAATATAAAATCATGCCGATTGAGATGGAATTAAAAACAGAATTTCAGTCAAGAAAGCACGAACGGGTCTCGACTTTTTCATGAAGACTTCTATTATAATGCGGTTCGTGATATTCCTTTGAAAATCATCACTATTTCAAATTTTAATGTTCCATCAAATTTTCAAATTTCCACCATGTTAACCCATTAACGACAATGGCATAAATAAAGTACACCAAAAGAGTAACATGTTTTTGATCGAAACCTATGCAGTTCGGCGACAGTGAAGTTCAAAACGATAAATTCATTTAAAATACCACTGAACCACGTGTATTTCCTCAACATTTTATTTTAGTGTTTCTTTTCCCGCGACTTTTGAAACAATTTTCCACCAAAAAACATGGCGAATGAGTAAGTGTGAAATTATCTACTTTGAATATATTGCATCATCATAACTGTCGGCAAAGTAATGAATAATGATACTATTTGAATGAATATAATGGATATTTGTTTCGTAATTAGTGTGTAGTATGAATAATTGATTATAGAAAAGTGTACTTTATTTAGTACGCTGTCATTAGGGTTGGCACATGGGACAAATCAAAGTCAGCAGATGAGAATTGCAGAATGCCCTTTTCTAATGACATCAGTTTTAGTTATGTGTAAAAGTACTTCAGGAAAGAGCAGTATCTTAATAATACAAGTTTATGGTATTACTACGCAGGTTTATTGTCTATAATTGAACCTTCATTAGCATTTTTTCCATAAAATCATGGATGCGCTACGATGGTAATCAATCACCGATCATTGACTTTAGCATTACAAGAAGGATGATGTATTTGTGCGTTGAAAAATATACAAACAATGATATTGCAACAAAACAAAGTGAAAATAGTTAGTGGCGCTGGGGATCGAACCCGCGTCGTATAGCCGTGATAGTCGTAGTTTTACCCACTAGACTGTGACACGTTTCTTACGACATATGAATCTGCCGCTTAGTGTTCTAATCGCCTGAATTCCCCAGCTGCTTATTTACTCTTATCCTTCAGGGTCGACAAGTACATGAGATTCTGCGAGACGGCGACCTTGGCAGAGGCGTTAGACACCGCTGAAAGTGGGATAAGACGGAGCTCCCGAATTCGCGCGATTTACGCAACGCCGCCTAATCTCAATTATGATTCAGATGAAGATAGTGCTCCAGAAGACGAGTCCGATGAAATAAGTTTGAATAACCTGGGATTGGGTTTGCTGTCTGCTCCGGCTGCAATTGAAATTATTGAAGATGAGGATAGTGATGATGAAGTAGATGAACCTGCAGCTAAATGTCCTAAAATTGAAAATTGGGAGGAATCGTCGGTTTCAAGCAGTCATTCCGTAGTCGCGAACGGAAGGCGACAATTTTGAGATCACCGATCTTGCAAAATCCATATAAGTATGATCGCAAAGATCATTGGCCGGTGACGGTCGAGACACCGAGAAGATGTCAAGGGTGTTCTAATGGCAGATCAAAGCTCATCTGCGAAAAGTGCAACGTTGGGCTTCACACTTGGTGTTTCAAAAAATACCACTTGCTGTAACAGTGACAACTCTACCGACAATGGCATACATATATGCCACCTCTGTAGAAAAAAGATGGCGGAACGAAATTTCTCGGAAACGATGAATTTGTAATGAGAATAGATATTTGTGAAAAATTTCACTGGTTTTTTTAAATTTTGATTGCTAAAAAAAATCCGGGCGTTAATGGGTTAAAAGACTCATTTCATTGATGTACAACATGTTTCATGATACTTATATACTGAGTGAGTGCATCGTATTTAAACGCAAGAAAAATTTGCAAAAATTCATCTTTTTCAAAACTGATAAATTTTTTTCAATGGGCCGTAGGAACGTAATCCCCGCAAAAATCTGATTCATTTCGCATAAAAATGTCCACTATGTGCAGATACCTTTTTGAGGCAACACTCAACACTGTAAATCGCTCAATACCAATCACATACGAATGATGCATGCCAAAATATTTTTTGGTATGTTTCTGTATATAGTGGCATGCTTTTCGTATGTTATTTCAAGTGTGGTATGCTTTACATGCTAAAGCCATACCAGCACAATGTTTAAAGAATGATCAATGATGTCTGAAGTATGTTGATTTTAGGCCTTTTGTCAATAAAGATCACACTTATGTTGTATGGTACTTGCTACTGTTCTGTAGGTAGTGAGATAGTGACATTCAAGAGTCATATTTTCAATGCTGAATTTGACTTTAATGCATGTAAGTCTCAGGCATTTCATAAATAATCAATAAGTATTCAACCATCAACAATTATGCATTATGCAATTTTGAAAGTAAGCATATTATGAATCCGAAAAAAACACATTATAATTCATGAACGGAAAAATAGTTATGTATGAGACAAATAAGTCAACATGATTGCACGAAAACTATCGTTTGAATGAATTGATGTTAATCAACTATGTTCATTAACAAGAGTTAAGCAACCTTCCTGTTAATGAATGTTACTAGGCAAGTAGAAACGGTGACATACAATATAAAATTCACAATAAATCTAATCTAGTTCATTATCACACTATCAAAAAGAAATATTCACAAGTAGTACTACAAATAAGGAATTTGACAGTAGTATGTAATATACATATTTTTTCCTATGTGACCTAAAGCTCTACATACCACAGACGTACAAATGAGGAAGCATTTGTATCCGGTCTCGTTTATAATACATACCAACAACTCGTATTTCAGTGTAAAACATCTGATCACAGATATTACATGTATGTCGTAGGAAGAATATGCCAGATCTCTAAGCATACGAGAATCTTGTATCAGTTTCAAATTGTATGTTAATTTGGTATATGTTTGTATGTTAATTTGGTTTATGTTTGTATGTTAATTTGGTATATGTTTGTATGTCATTTTCACATCCAGCGATTTACAATGTAACTACAACTTTATGATCCAACCGCTTTAATGTGATAAGTTATAATGTGCTTTTGGTATTTCAAAATGAGTCTGGTGGTTGGTTAAGTTGATCCTGAAAACGTACTTCTACAATATATTCTGGGTCCATATGGACGACGGCATACGAACTTTCTGCAATTGCAACCACTTGTCACGCGTGGATTACAACCCGCTCTGCATCCTCGAGCTTTGCATTTGCGGACCATGCACTTTTTACATTCCAGTCTATTTCCATGCCGAAGAAATGTAGGGCGGCAGCTTCTTTGTTTGAATTGCATCCACCCATCTGTGAAAGAAAGTGAAAGCAATTAGCTCAGCGTTTAATCATGAAGTCCTTTCTAAATATCAATTTGAGTACTAAATGAGGCAGTATTAGAACTGCCGAACTTGTTCTCACAAAAGTACGAAAATAGTCATAAAGTACGGTAGTACGAATTGAGCAACAACATGATGAAACATCAATTTGAAAAATTAACTAAATTAGGCCTTTCCTAAAAAATTAAAATATCATAGCACAACTTGAGATACGTGTAATATATGTTTCGACTATGAAACTATTCCTACAATCATGGAGTAAGTACATTAGGTACAGTGGTAACTCCGCATTTATTAAATTCCCAATGTGTGAATACTTTCGATTTTATTAAATGAACTCGAGGGGGACATAGGTTTGCTATTTGTTGCTAAATGTGAGTCATGCAAACATCAAGAGAATCTTCTTAAGCGTGATCATCTCATAAGCAACCTGCCACTGGTAGAGCAAAATAACAGAATCAAAGACAATTATTTCAATTAACTTTGAATGATGTAAATGGTTCCACATCACTATTCAGATTCAAGAAATGAAACATGAATTTAGTGAATCACAAAATCATGCCGTTGAAAATTGAATTAGAAACTTGAAATTTCAGCCAATAAAGCACGAATAATATCGCGACTTTTTCATGAAGACTTCCATCATAATGCGGCTCATGAAACTCCCTTGATAGTCAGCTTAATGTCCGCTTTGTTAGGATGCTTATTAACAAATATTCATTCCTTTTGATATCCAACTTGTTTCATATTTCTTATATAGGGGCGTCATCTCGGTACCATATTAATTGGCAAACTCCTCAAATGATTTTTTGGAGCACGGGAACGAAATCTCCACAAAAAACTGAAGCTTTTGATATAAAAGTTTTCAATGTATACAGATACTTTTATGTAAGTAAGTAAGTAAGTAGGTGTATATTTGAAATAAATGAATATCATTTTGCACTCAATAAATTTGCAGATCAGCTATAAGAATGGGTATGAACATGGCGCCAATAACTAGGAAAGTAGCAGTGCTACCGAGTCGGAGGAAGAGGGAGAGAAGTCAAGTCACAACGTTGAGTTATGGCGACGACAAGACCAATAGAAATAAGAGTTAGCTCGTCTCTGAGTCTTTGAGAGCTGTAAACGGAAGTGTTGAGTTCTTTCCAGTTTCTTTGGAACATAGTGACAAAGGGGGTGCTTTGGGTCATCACATGTCATAAGGAAGCTTGCTGTCAATCTATGTCTCTTTTCGTCGAAGGGTTCTGTAAATTTGCATGTGCACTCCCAGCCACAGATGATTCTATGAGCACGTCTCTCAAGAGTCTTCACTTTGCGTTTGATGAGCACTGTCAGATTCCTGAAGAGTGGTGTTGCATACAGTATAGTATTGACATAACTTGAGCCTCATAAATCTGTACTGACTGACATTTTAGCAAGTATGCTCTTAGGACTCTAATGGCGTACAGACGCTGGGTCGCAACCCTGATGATGTAGGAAAAATGGTCATTCCATGTGTTCATGTGTTTCATTCCAATCTTTCTTCCAGGTGACACCAAGAATCGGCATGGATTCAACCTTTCTTATGTCTTCACGCATTGGTATCAGGGATTTGGATCTACCGACTACTTCCATTTGCATACTTTTACTGCTATTCAGTGTCAATCCATTATCTTCCAACCAATCTTTGATGTAATACAAGCTATCAGGGATGCCTTTATCATATTTTGAAACCATTTTGATCAACGTTAGATCGTCAGCATACTTGATAAGACGATTGTCACTGTTGTTTGCAATTCGAAGTTGACCAATAAAGCAGCCAAAGAGATACGGCCCTAGGACTGAGCCCTGGGGTACCCCAGAAATGACCTCGATCACATGACCATATTTTCCCTGTAATTTGATGCGATTGATTCGACCTGTCAGGCAGTATTTCAGCCATAACAAAAATCCTTCGTTCATGCCAACATCCTTCAGAATAGTGAGCAGACGATGATGCTGTAACCTGTCATAGGCCTTCGAAAGATCCAAACATGTCATCCTCACTCCACAGGAGTCTTTTCTATCAAGGAACGCAGTGACGGTCTCATGCATGTCTATAAGAGCCGAGGTTGTAGACCTCATTGGACGAAAACCATGCTGATCAATCCCATAGCGTTTGAGAAGTGTCGCTTTCAAGTCTTCCAATATTAGTTTTTCTAGCTATTTTGACATGATGGGGTTTACAGTGATGAATCTAAAGTCCTTGACTGTCGGGTTGCGCTGCCTTTTTGGAATTGGAAATGTAACACCAAGTTTCCAAACGCTAGGCAATTCTCTATCTTGTATGGATACATTGTATATTTTAGTCAGTTGACAGTTGACCTGTTCTTCAGGGATTGAAGTAGTTGAGGTAACTGATTCGCGGAGAATTGGTAAAGTCTGCCGAGAAGGCAATCGTTTACTAAAAGTCTCCTGCAAAACCAGAGAAATGAAACAAACTATTCTTCGGAAAGCCCCGTCTCGTCGGGTTTCTGAATCATACAAGAAAATATACATAAACAGCGATCTCACTCCGCATGAGCAAAACTGTCAAAGACAACTTAGAAGAGAAATTCGCGATAGAAGATCGAAGGGGGAAGATATTCGAATTTGGAATGGGAAAGTTATAAATCACAAGGATCCTCCAAATTTACCTCGCCGTTTTTAACCCTCAGAGACCTGAGGGGGGTTCAGTGGACCCCGGAGCCACATTTTTCTATTTCATTTTTCACGCTGACGATATATCAACCACTCAAGCCCATACAAAATCATCATTTCTGACAGTGAATCTGCATGTGTTATTTCATTTCAATTGAATCAGTAGAAGTATGCCAGATAGACCAAGGGGGTCCACTGGACTCCCCCTCAGGTCTCAGAGGGTGTAGAAATTCCATCACAAAATTTTTGTAATTAGATGAAAAATGATTTCGAACATGTCCACGATGGTGTATAAAGAGTGAAAGTCATTTATTCATTGTTTGCATCATGCTCGTAGATGTGCAATGTGTTGGAAGATCGCAAAATGTAAATATTTTGCTTTTGCACATGATCTCGCGTGACTGGTTGGCCTATATGAACAACTCGACATAAATCGATGTCCGAAATGAAAGCTATCATTATATTCATAGTTAAACACCAAAAACTGATTGATGACAAACTTTTCACAGCAGTAATGATAAGTTTGAGATCTCCACAGCTGTTTTTGGTTCTAGAAGTACAGCAATTTTGACTCATTTTAGGTCTATTTCTGATAGCTTTGGATAAATTTGAAGGAATGTACAAATGGAAAGGATTAGCTGCATGAATTAGATCAATTTCATCAAAATCAACTATCTGAGGCTTTATGGTGACACAAAATATCGTAAAGCCGCCTCCTAGTACAAATGATGCTGTACTAAATGTGGTTGACTTACAAAACACCATATTTTCGCCAGTTTTGTATGCACATTCAGTATGTCTTTGTGAAGAATAAATGAGCGTAAGTTTCTTATCAAGAAAATTCTTTTACTCGCCTTACTGTAGATGTTCTGTAATGCGCATAATACTTCAAATTGTCACATAGGGTAGAACCCAGGACTTTCAACTGTTTGCAACTTTCCAATGGTAAAGTGATATTATCGGATACTTTTGATTTATTGCAATGCATGCACTTGGATTTTCAAATATTGATGTTTAAACCATAATGTTCGTATTTATTACCATAGATTAGATATACACTGTAAACCGTAGTCCGACAATTATCCTACAAAATTGCTGACAAAATCAACCGACGATTGTCACCTCCAATATCCTGCGATATCCGACGAATTTGTAGGTTCTTCACCGACATCGAAACAGATGCTTTGTATGCAAATTGACTAAACAAAGACTGTTGAATCTTGATTGATTTTTCGATTAGTGATTGCTTGACTTTTGGGCAATCTGTATTATTGTGTGGCAAAACCATGATTTATCTTGACAAAATTTAATTAATTACCTACATTTTTGATCAAATTTAAGCTATAACTCATTGCTTTTCATTTTGTCGCTTTTTGTCAGATATTGTAGGTGTTCAGTGGCAATCATCCTACAAGAACTAACAATGACCGACAAATTAGATTTTGTAGGATAAATGTCCGTCAATTGCCAGTCAACGGTTTACAGTGTATTAGGTAGAGTGGTAACTCCGCTTTTATTAAATCCCAAATGTGTATACACTTTCGATTTTATTAAATGAACTCAAGGGAGATACAGTCAACATTGTTTCAAAATGTGAGATATGCCCATTTTTGCAGTTTTGCAGAAATTACAACGGAATTTAGTGATCATGATTGTAGTGCAGAAGGAATGATTGTATTTTACAGATTCTAAGTGTCATGACAGCCTTGGAGATTTAATGTTTGTTAAATTAGCAAATCGATGGGCTCCTATTACTTTCATACTCAACCTCAAGAGTATTTTCAAGCTTCATTGTCATCTGAGTTCTCCATGATCGATTTCAATTTATTCTCCTTTCAATTTTGGTTGGCTCTGTGATGGATTACTGTCTATCTAAGAAAAAAACTGATTACTTTTGAAATTGTGAAAGATGCATTAAGCTTGTCAATTTTCAATGTTTTGTCATGATTTACATGATAAATTTATGACATATTTCAAATTTAGACTTGACTTTCTATTAATTTCTTTAATTTTTCACATAACAACTCAACAGCCCTACATCCAATGACTTATAAAGTCAACACTTTTTTCATGCTGTAATTCTTGCAATTTTTTGAAGAATTTGTTCCTAAATAAAGTTGTTTTGTCATGATGCGCATGGCAATTGCGAAGCCCGTCCTACGTCATTCTATGAAGGTGACAGTCTCAGGAATGATGCTTCGAAGCCGTATGTCTCATATACAAATGATTATTCCAAAATAAAAGTTAAAATAATGCCTTATTCTATATATGAGTGGTTGATGGCTGCCTAATGAGAGCCTTGTTAGTTGTACGGTGACACTCTGAAAGCTTGACCTTTTTAAAAACTCTCACTCAAAATATGTTGTACAATTATTGTTTTTCATTCATGAGTATAATGAGTTTAGGCAGAGAACTAATACAAAAGATTTACCAGAAAATTAAATTTTTAGATGTGTTAGCAATAATAAGAAACATAGACTGTCTCTTTTGACGATCTGAAATCTCAAGCCATGATTGACACGACAATGGCGGCGATATTTGTTTGGTTTTCTACACTGTAAACTGTAAACTGTAAACAGTCACTTATCGGACAATTTGTGAGCCACATCAGTATTTTGGCACTTACAGCGTATTATCAGACAAATTTCCTGCTTGTCAGACAATGTTTGTCTCATCGCACGAACTAATTTACATTATTGCGTTTACTGCATATAATTCTACTTATGACTAATATGTACACTTTCATTGAAATTGGATGGTATTCTTGATAATTTTCAATTATAGAATATGCAATGTTGTGTGAAATAGGTAGGGTTCTTTGTATACACCTTGAGGCATGGCAATAACAGGTCTGGATATTTGACGTATTGATGCCATTTTTTAATTCTGTTTTTACAATGTTTCTTTACAGCTATTAAGGGTCTATATACTTCCCTAAAGTTGACATTGACACAACGGACTTGTAAAGTATCAGAGTTGTTCATAATGCGAGTGTGAATGAGTGGAGCAGAGTTACCTATGTGATTAGGAGTGACTAATTGCCATTAGCTGATGTTGAATAGTTTGATCATATTCAAACACTTTATGTTTGAGAGACAATACTTCTAGAAAAGTAGACAGAATTGTCTGAAATTTTGGCCAATAATTGTCTCATCTTGTCTGTTCTGAACAGCCACTTTTGGTTGTTCATTGTATCATGTTGTCTGTTGCTATTGTCTGATCATTTTGGCTGTCATTTTTTTTTTATTTTTGCTGTCTACAGCTTACAGCATAAGAGCAAACTGAAACCGAAACCAGCTAAGTTTCAATGTCTATGCCTGAGAGCACAGAGTGACCCATTGTATCTTACAACTTTTGACCGACGGATAGTAAAATTTGTCACTAAACTTTTGGCGTGAGAGCTATTTTAAAATTTGAATATTTTGAATATTTTCGCTGATTTCGGCTGATTCTTGATGAAGTAAGTTGAGATTGTATCCTATTAATATAAAGACAAACGCAAAGTTTTGAGTTTGAAATTGAAGGGCTTGGGAGTAAAAGGGGATAAGCCACAATTACCTAATTTTACAGGAGAGCAGTTTAAAGTTTTTGACATAACACTGTGCAAAAAGTATGCAAGCTTATCTCCTGGTAGTATGAGAATATAATGCCATACGTATCAATTACATAATGACAAGGTATCGAAGCAATTGATTCAGCAGTTTGACTTGTACAGGAATCCAAATGTACACTTGCAACTGCATTTGTGTGGCTTATCCCCTTTTACGTGCAAAGATTTGAAACAATAAAATGTTGAAAGTTAGTATCTTCCTTTTTATCCATTTCAGCAAGTATATACTGTAAATTGTATTTACGCGCATCAAATAGAATTTTGTATTTTACATATTTGTGCAACTCTGATTTGGATTATATTGCATTTAGGCCCTATACCGGTACTATCGAAATAATCCCGTCTAAGCACATCCTCTTTCACAAAAACGGCATTAAAATATTGAACACAAAATTCAAAATGATTCCACAAATAGTAAACTATGAAGTTCATTTCATTCTTAAACTACAAGCATCGAGCAAGTCATCTCTACTCTAGGCCTAATGCTAAAATGTCGTTAGTATAGGCCTACGCACAAAACTACTACATGTGCAATGTTAGAGCAATACAAGACAAAAAACGGGAAAGTAGTAAGTTGATTTAAACGGTTCAATATAAACCGCATACATGACTCGTAATTTGTAAAAACAGACTGTCATTTTCAAATCTGACTATTAAAATGTCTTACTTTGTACATGTAGGCCTACGTGTACTGGCTACATTTACATATGCGGTAATGTTAATGTTCATCCTCATCCATGTCTTCCACGTAAGCATCAGTGTCCATCGTTGTATCACCTTTCAGTTGCTGATAGAAATTATGCGACACAGGAGGAATGTATGGCAGAAGACTGAGCACATCACGCAATTTTGACTGCTTGACTGTAACACACTCATTGTTTTTGCAAGGAACTGTGGATAATCGTGTTCTAATGCCTCTTGTTGCAAACTCAATCAAGGCTTCGTTGAATAGACCACTGAGTGAGACTTCCAGCAGCATCTTCCCGGGATGTTGATCATCGAAGCGGAAAACTTGAGCCTTGGAGAATTCCAGCTTCTGTCCATCGATAGTCCGCGTTGGCCGCTTTATTGGAAGCTTGGACATCTTCTTGAAGTCATTCACAGTCAGCATCTTTACTTTGAACTTGTTGATGGATGCGATAAGTACTGCCCACTTCTGAGGGCAGTACACGTGTTCTTTTCTTCGGCTTGCTTTTTCAATATGACCGAAGTCCCGATCACATGGCAAATGCGTGTGACCTGTCACAAGGAAGACGTGTGTAATGCTTCAGAACTTCTTTTCTTTCACCAGATTGTACCACAACGACATGATTGTCCAATTTTTGTTCTGTCCCTTGCAATTATCGCTGAACACGACAAGATCCTCCTTCAATTCGTTTGTCTCGATGCTGAAGCAAGATGCTAGTTTCTGAATAGATAAGAATAGAATTCTTAAGGAAGATAAGAATAAGAATAGAATAGATCATGTTCATTGTCTATTTGGATCCTGAGACGAGCACACTTGCAACATGTGTCCGATTTGGGTAGCTTAAATTCAATATTGAAGTCACTGCAGAAGGTTCTGCGATAGAAGTCCTCTGAAACAGGGTCAATATTCCTTTCTTCGCCAATGGAGGATCAGAGGATGCGTCACTCGCTCAAGCGTAGGGTGAAACACGAGACAACGCTTTAGTTCATCGTCTTCTGCTCACCTATAGTAATAAAGGCCGAAGACTTTCAAGTGTAGTTGTGGCTTATCCCCTTATTCATGCCAAAGTGATGTGGCTTATCCCCTTATGCACTTTCTGGAAACCATGCAGGGAAAGTTCAGATCGTCGTATAAATCAGTGAAAGAAGCTTTATGATGCACTTAATCATCGCATGAAATATCTCCATTTTCGAAAAAATGTGGCTTATCCCCTTTCACGCCCAAGCCCTTCAATTATCTGCTCATTATGTATACTTGTTTGTAATTTAAAATTCAAATTTCAAATATGATTATTTTATCATTTTTTATTTTTGAATCTGATCAACAATTGCAGAAAATTTTCAGAATTATATTGCTTTTAGCCCCAGAGTCTCGTCAAAAGTCACCGAATTGGGTTGTGTATTCACCTGCAGAAACTAAATACTAAAATGTGTGATTTTAGTGATGTTTGAGTTGAATAATCAGTTTGAATCACTTGGCCTTTCACCTCATCTAATACAATGATGTAATCTCATAACGATTGATAGATAGATTACCCACATGTGGGCAATGGTAGGCAGATGAGGCGGATTACTGCAGAATATAGCAGTCAAAAGAAAAGTCGGCATAGGGTGCCAATTCGCGAATGGTCGGTGGCGAACTTCAAGCGAATATGCGGCAATCATGACTGAATTAGCATGATATTATGCCGCTGACATCCACCAGCTGTTCGCAAGATTCGCTCACACACGGTAATGCGTGAGCCCCTGATGCTACCACGCCGTCGTTAGTGATCTAAAGATGATTGAAATTCCATAACCCCTATGCTTCCTATGTTCCAGATGCTTGCTAACATTCGGAGTTTTAAACGGCTTACTTAACAATGTACGGTTTAGAGTGTAGTTTGCTTGATTAACAATAACAACCGCTTCCAGACGATCTCGGACAATCGATCTAATGATTCAATGCTTCCGGCTTTCACAAGGTCGAAGCCGCGTTAGCAATTCGAAGACTGGGTTCGATTCCCAGCCGGCAAGCCATTTTTCATGGTGGTGCCAAGTGCAAGGCGAATTGAAATATCATTTCGACCTCGTGAAAGCCGGAGGCATTGAATCATTAGATTGATTGATTAAGTCGATATCAGGGCATCTTAGAATTGATTTTAAGTGAAATATTGAGGCTTGCGTGTAGTTGATGGAGATATTCAATCATATGGGTGTCCTTCAGCCAACTCATAGGCCTATCCAGTATTCCTATTAGAACGAAATGAATTTCACACGCAATGATATATACATCTAAACCTTTGGTTGGTGCGATTTTATAAATAAACACCATTAAGTAGTAAGAACTGCGACTTTTCCATGGCCACGCTTGCTCTCTATTGTGGTACACATCAAAAATGATAGACAGAACATGCAGGAGACGCAAATGTACTGGTAAATACAGTTAAAAAATACAGTACATTTGCGTCTCCTGCATGTTCTGTCTATCATTTTTGATGTGTACCACAATAGAGAGCAAGCGTGGCCATGGAAAAAGTCGCAGTTCTTACTACTTAATGGTGTTTGTATATACATCTGTTAAAATTTGATGAAAATCTCTCTAGTTTCGGAGCACTGAAAATTTTGCATTTTTGAAGTTAGTGCTCCTTTACTGAATGAAGAATTTTAAATATTTTCCTGTTGTTCAAGGGTATTGTATACATTAAAATAAGTCTTTGAAACTATCGTTGTCAATTTGAAATTATAGAAAAGATGTATAAACTACATATGATCAAATTAGGTCTGAAATTGCTTTCGCCATAGTTATGTATGTGATAATCAACATCATCAAAGATGACAAGCAAACGAATATTTCGGTGTGAACTTGGAACAAATGCGAGAATAGACGAACATTGAACTTTTATCAACACGTTAAGACAATTCATTAATTCAGAAATATAATTCTTTCTTCTACCAGCAGTTACATTGAAGAGGATTACTACATGTATACACCACAAAGCGCTTCGCTCTCAGCTTGATCGCTTGTGTTTATAGCAATTCGAGTGCTAGACGTTGTAGACAGGTCTCTACACGGTGCGTCTGAAATCGGTATAACGCAATTCTAAGAGCCATGTACTGTAGACTATTGAATACTGCCTGGTTCTGAAATCACGGAATATTGTCACAAATGCAAGAATGTCAATGAGGATGAAATTTTACTTGTTCCTACTGCTTCGCCTAAATCAAAAGGATGTACAATACACGCCCTCACGAAAATTTTTCATGAGAACTCATGAAAATTAATGCGGATTCATGAGATTTTTATGAGAGCTCATGAGATTTTTATGAGAGCTCATGATATTCTCACAAGAAAATATTTAACTCATGATGTTCTCATGATGCTTTGATCGCGTTCATGAGAGAATCATGAGCATTTATGAGGTCTTCGTGAAAATTAGCTTATAGGTAGTAAGTTATGCATGCTAGCCGAGAAAGGAAATAACCATAAGAAAGCTTATTCAATCGATCAAGATCTTCAAGGTTAGTCTATAAAAGATAAAAATAAAAATATATAGGATGTATCATGGCAATGTGCAACAGCATTTTCGAAATTATGCATATATAATTTGACTTTGCAATTATCATTACTATGCAGGATGTTGAAAATAGACATATATACAATCAAAGTTGAACATAAGATCATGATAAATAGTGGTCTTTTCTTGCGAATACTGAAATAGCATTGTGGGCATGGCAATGCTTTGGGGCAATGTGGCTAGGTCAAGAAGGCTTCAATAACTATATGCAAGAAAATTAAATTCATAAGTATGAAAAAGCAGCTGTTAATGAAATTAATAAGATTTTCATGAGCAAGCTTATGAAATTTGATAAGATATTTCATGCGAAAACGTTCTAAATCCGCATTAAATTTAATTAAAAAAATTAATCCGCATAATCTCATAAAAAATCATGAGTAATTTGCGTGAGGACGTACATGCACTTTTTTGTCCAATATTACTTTTGGATTTATAAAACACTGAATGTAATCATTAAGACTGCATTTATGTAACTATCTTCACATTATTTGTCTCATCTTCTGTAAATCGATGTAAGTTGATGTTGTCGATGTGACTTTACCGGTACTCCGTAAAACGTGCTATACACATTTGCATCATATCTTTCCATTTTCGTATATATTCCGATATCTATTTCTGCCTAGTTTGATCCATTCTGGCATGCTTTAGTTTCATCGTTTAAGGTTGATGTGATGTCTGAATTTCTGAATTGATACCTTCCCCTAGGTAACGTCGCTCGCTTGCTAATATCAAAATATCATCGGTAAATTTGCAATTTTGCGGATAAATCTATTTTTTACTCATTTTCCCTATAAAACTATCGCATTCATCTTTTGTGAATGCGTCTAAAATCCAAAGCTGCAGGTAGAGAAGAAGCTGCTATAACCAACCAATAGATATATATTTATTTTTTCGAGCCGATATTTCAGCAACCACGAAGTAGTGGATATTGTAGTGACTGATCAGCAGTGAGTAGTATTGTTTGTATATTAGGCTCTTATGAATACACATTGCATACTCAATCTGATCAGTTAAAGAGGAAAATTTCTAAATTCACGAAAGTTAAAGCCAAAAATGTTAATATTCCATGAAATATTGTAGTAAATGCTATGGAATGATTTGAATATTTGTTGTAAATTCCTGAATGTCAGGAGATGTTATGCAAGTCAAAATAAACAGATTGATCTGAACTACTATATTGACATCAAAGGTACCCAGCAACTTCTCGTCGGCATGAAGTTCGGCCACGTACGGGAATAGGTAAAGAAGTTCAGGATAAGTTAAACCTTGGCCATAGAAGTGCAAATCAGGGATACAGGAGGTAGGATTAAAATGCGACGTAGAGCGCTATCAAGTCGCGAACTATAGCCGGCTAGCATGCTAACAAAATGCTGAACATCATGACATCAAGTGGTTTATAATGTACCAGCGTTTCGCAAGATGCGTAGGGTATAGACCAACCGATGAATTCCATGGATCAAAAGTTAAGATATTATTTATTCATTCTAGCTTGTTAGTTCTATCATTCTTGTAGTTAATGATGGGGGATTTTCTTCAAAATCAAACAAACACTTCAAGGCATAAAAACTAAGCATATTTATCCGTACTTTATCCATAGTTTAGCCGTAGGGTTCTCAGCACACTGTAAACTGTAAACTGTTGACTGACAATTGACGGACATTTATCCTACAAAATGTATTTTGTCGGTCATTGTTAGTTCTTGTAAAATGATTGCCACTGAACACCTACAATATCTGATAAAAAGCGACAAAATGAAAAGCAATGAATTATACCTTAAATTTTGTCAAAAATATAGGTAATTAATTGAATTATGTCAAAATAAATCATGGTTTTGCCACACAACAAGGCAGATTGCCCAAAAGTCAAGCAATGACCAATCGAAAAAATCAATCAATATTCAAAAGTTTTTGTTTAGTTAATTTGCATACAAAGCATCTGTTTCGATGTCGGTGGAGAACCTACAAATTCGTCGGATATCGCAGGATATTGGAGGTGACGATCGTCGGTTGATTTTGTCAGTAATTTTGTAAGATAATTGTCGGCTTACGATTTACAGTGACGTGCACTGTACATCATTCAATTATATCGTCCATATGTCATGCAACTTTTTCATAATGGTGTTTTTAAATATTTTTCAAACCAAGCAACCGATGGCTACCAGATTTCAAGTGGCTTACTGTCTACGTATTATGCAACGTTAGAGAAAAGGATAACAAATTTGGCGCAATACTTTTGGCGTGAGAGCCATTGCAAAATTTGAATGTCGAATAGTTTGGCTGATTCTGGTAAATATTCACTTCTAATGTATACTGCAGCATCAATTCTTGATGAAATAAGAGCATGATGACATCATAGTTTATGATGTATTCTACTTTCTCCCGTACCTCGCTACCAAGTCTCACACATGCCCAATTTAGCTAACAAATAGAAGTTCCTGATTGTCTTTGATCATACCGGAGTGGAGAATCTGGTTATAAGCGATTTGTAGAACATCTCCTGACATTAACGAATTTGCAACAATATCAAATATTTGAATAATTTCATGGTAATTTCCTATGTATGATATTTCACGGAAAATATATATTTTGCGGTTTAAGCTTTCGTGAATTAAAAAATTACCCCTTTTGACTGATCAGATGAAGTACACATTGCTTTTTCTGATGAGGCCAACACACAAACATTACTACTAACTAACTGATGATTAGTTGCTATAATGTCCAGTGCTTCGTCGACTGGCGAAAATTCGGAGGAGATAAGTAAATAAATGGCTAGGCTATAATATAATTTTCTTTTAATCGAAAAAGCCTTGCTGTTGTTTATATGGCATTTATTGCCCAAATTTTCGCCTACTCAGGCCGCTTCAGGGGGGAAAAGGAGAATATTCTACAAACACTTAAAATTTGAAATCTATAAGATGTTGAAATGGTATATACTAGATATAGAAGGTTATTTTGGGAAAGTATTCATACATAGAAAGTCAATGTCATAGAATTATTGAAAGATATTTCCATTACTTTGTGAATAAGTAGAATTTAAGTGTTTGTAGAATATCCTCCTTTTCACCCCTGAAGCGGCCTGAGCAGGCGAAAGTTTGGGCAATAAATGCCATATAAACAACAGCAAGGCTTTTTCGATGAAAAGAAAATTATATTACAAACAACATGCTGTTCAAGCGGAACTATAAAATTTTATATAAATAAATGGCTATCAATATTGCAGATTTATTCACCACGATTTTCACATCTTACGATGGTTTTACCACGAAAATATGTTAAAAATGATTTTAGCCACAAAATCGCTAATTCACCAGACGATCTCTTGAAATTAGCAAGCGACGTTCCAACAGGAAGCCTTCAAAAAGGACAAATACGCAAATTTCTGGAAGTCTTCAAATGAACTTACCAGGACTCCAAGCAGTTGCAGTTGTGACCACAAACAAAATCAATGCGATGATGGCAAATTTGCAATGCATGCTGCTGTGAAATCTTGATAATGATAATGTGTTTAATTATTTTTCTCTAATGAATATAACGTTAACTTATTCATCGACCGCCAATGATCTTCCGTTAGAATCACACACCTGCAAAAATCCTTTTGTCTTAAGAAGAGCCATATGCGGGAGTAATGAATCAGCTTAAGAAAGTAACTTGTCCATGCATTGTATTCACAAATCTGTACTACGGTTTTGAGCTACCGATATTTGCGCACGCGCTATCAAAGTTGTAGTAATCCGCGCAATTCCTCTGCTACACTATTGATAAGCTTCATTTTTTGCAAGTAGTGGTAGATCCATTGTTGCGGCAAGTGACTGGTGAAGTTTTGCAATTGTAGGCTACAGACCGAGTGATTGATCGAGGCCGAAGGCCGAGAGTTCAATAAAGAGTTCTGCAACAAAATTGTTGCACACTGTTCTGCGCTATAGCCATACACTGTAAACTGTAGACAGCCAAAAAGCAGACAAAATAACAGCCAAAATGATCAGACAATTGCAACAGACAACATGAGACAATGAACAACCAAAAATGGCTGTTCAGAGCAGACAAGATGAGACAATTATTCGCCAAAATTACAGACAATTCTGTCTACTTTTCTAAAAGTATCATCTCTCAAACTCAAAGTGTTTAAATATGATCAAACTATTCAACATCAGCTAATGGCAATAAGTCACTCCTAATCACATAGGTTCTAACTCTGCTCCACTCATTCACACTCGCATTATGAACAACTCTGATACTTTACAAGTCCGCTGTATCAATGTCAACTTTAGGGAAGTATATAGACCCTTAAAAGCTGTAAAAAACATTGTAAAAACAGAATTAAAAGATGGCATCAATACGTCAAACATCCAGACTTGTTATTGTCATGCCTCAAGGTGCATACAAAGAACCCTACTTATTTCACATAACATTGTATATTCTATAATTGAAAATTATCAAGGATATCATCCAATTTCAATAAAAGTGTATATATTAGTCATAAGTAGTATGATAGGCACTAAACGCAATAATGTAAATTAGTTAGTAAAAATTGTCTGATAAGCAGGAAATTTGTCTGATAATACGCAGTAAGTGCCAAAATACTGATGTGGCTCACAAATTGTCCGATAAGTGGCTGTTTACAGTTTACAGTGTGGAATATATATTAGATAGAGTGGCAACTGAGCATTCATTAAATCCCCAATGTGCATGCACATTCGATTTTACTGATACATGTGGTATTGTCACCAAATGTTAGATATGCAAATTTGTGCAGTTTTGCAGAAATTACAATGGAATTGACTGATCATGACAGTGATGCAGACGGAAATGATATTATTTACAGATCTTACGTGTCATGACATCCTTGGTGAGGCAATGTTTGCTAAATTAGCAACTCGATGACCTGCTGTTGCTTTCATGCTCAACCTCAAAAGAATCTTCTTAAGCGTGATCATCTCATAAGCAACCTGCCCTGGTAGAGCAAAATAACGGAATCAAGCGCAATGATTTCAATTAACTTTGAAAGATGTAAATAGGTCCACATCACTATTCAGATTCAAGAAATGAAGCATGTATTTAATGAATCATAAAATCATGCCGATGAAAATTGAACTGAAAACTTGGAATTGCAGCCAAGAAAGCACGAATAAAATCGCGCCCTTTTTCATGAAGACATCCATTATAATACGTATCATGAAATTCCCTTGATAACCAGCTTGATTTCCGCTTATTAGGACGCTTATTAGCAAATATTGATTCTTTTTGATATCCAACTTGCTAAATACTACTTATATGGAGGAGTCATCTCGGCAGTAGCCTATATAAAGTTGCAAAATTTTGACTTTTTTAAAACTACCCAAATAATTTTTTGGACCACGGGATCGTAATCTCCACAAAAAACTGAATATTTTCAAAAAAAATTTCACTGTATACAGATACTTTTTTGAGTCGACACTCTACTTTTTTACATGTATATCTACCCCTACCACAGAATTAGACAGGTCTTCTCTTCTTCCGTTTGACTAGAAGGGAAACATTGGAACATGTAACGTAAATGAAATTGCACAATCTGCTGACTAAATGCCATAGCAATCGAACAATGAGCAGCCAGTTCAACATTAAACACGTCAAATTGTGCAAAGTTTCAATGACTGTTATCAACCGGATCACACAGCAAAGAGACACAGACGATGTCAAGTTCTACAGAGAAGTTTGTGAACGTTTTCTCGTCCGCCTGTAAGGTATCAAAAATTTCTTTTTCCCTACTTATTAAGTTCCTGCATGTGCCATCTGTTTGAATCAGTTTGCACTTCTAGCAAAATGATGCGATTAAACAATCTAATTCTGTGGTGGTAAACATGCATCTTGATGTAAATTCCCTGAAATAGGTATGGATAATTAACAATTAACTATTAAATGCACCATGGATATAAGTAGCCTCTAGAAAAAAAGTGAAAAGCCAATATTTTTCACCACAGTCATCAACAATAATCTATTCAGATAAAAGCCTTTGACCAAAATTAAGTGTCAGGTGGGGCGTCGCAGAAGGGATCCTTTATCAGTAATTGAGGTCATTGACAGCGAATGCCTTAGAAATGCTATAAATCTACATCAAGTTGTAGCAATAGAACATTTCGATCAGATATCTATTCACCGTTGAGGTCACAGAATTAGATTGTTTAATCGTATCACTTTGCTACAGTCCGTTTCATAAAAAGTGGATCATCCTAAAATTTGACTAAATACTCGTAAAACATAAGTATGATACAGTAACGGTTCTTAAGAAGCTAATATTTTGTGGCCCTACCCTTATTGTCAATGACATTACCAATTCATCTAGGCATTGATTCGATGATATCGTTGATTTTTGACTGATCTAACTTTCTCCCCTCTCTTTTTAACAGTGACGTAAGTTGTGATACGCCATCTGTAGGTAGCAGTGAACGACGAACGTTACGTTTTAGAATACTCCATACATTTTCTATGGGATTCAGATCAGGAGAACGAGCTGACCAAGATAATGTCCTAAGCCCTAACTGAGACTTGCATAAGTTGACTCTACTACTCCTGTGACATGTGCATTATCATCCATAAATAACCAAGTCGATGGATCACCAAGTTGATCTGTCATTTGGCCAATGTTCATTCGTAAAACATTCACATAGCGTTCAGAATTCATGGTTCCTTGCTGTATGTGAAGTTCAGAGCGGCAATTGGTCCAAATGCCAGCCCAATTCAGTAGAGTCGCACCACCTTGTACCCAGGGACGATGTAAATGTCTCGGAATTTCCTGATCAGATTTTATCCATAATCTCAATCTACCATCATCACTATCCTTCAGACGGACTGATGCCTCATCAGACCAGACAACCCGATCCCATTGATTTCGCCAGTGACAATGACTCATTTCCCATCTGAGACGTCTTTTTGTATGCTGATCTGATAATTCGATCTGAGAGGGCCTCTTACAGCTCTTGAAATTCGACTAAATAAGTCTGCTACGAATAGTGGACGTAGAAATAGACGAGACTAGTGCAGCCATATCAGTTAACGAGAGACTTGGATCAACTTTAACAAATCTCAAAATTAGGCGGTCTCTACGTTTGGATGTTTTGCGTGGACGGCCAGAGCCCTCTTTACGACAGAGTCGAAAATCATCATTATGCCATCGATGCACATTTGTGTAAGGGACATTTAGTCGCTTGCTTGTAGCTCGCAAAGAAAACACTAGTTCTAGCAAGGCTGACACTTTGCCTTTTGTGAATGCGATCTCGTTATTGTTCATTTGTGCTTTGCATTGTTTTCAACCGGTAAGAGATAGATTTCTAGCTGAAAGCAATCAGGAGTGCTGCCAACACCACCGCAACGAAGTCAGGAAGCTATGGAACATGAAGTCCAGTTAATCACATGTAGTAGTTACATTATTGTTGATGAATAATGGTGCTATACTGGCTCTGATTGACCGATTTTCTTTATTTTTGTTTTGCTTGATACCTTTTGACTTGTAGAACAACATATTACATAACAAAGGAAACAAATGTAATTTTATAAGAGTGAGGTATGATTTTGTGTAACATTGCTAAATGAAGATCAAATTATCTACCACTTTTTTATCTATAACAGGAAAACAACTCAATATTCATGCTTGAAATTTCCAACAATGATATTAGTAAGCGCAACTGACATATCTTCCAAATTTCAGAGAAATTCGTTCAAGTTTGGCGGAGTTAGACAAAGTTGAAGTTAAGGCGATGTTTAAGGGTGATCCATTTTTTATGAAACAATCTGTAGAAGTGCAAACTGATTCAAACAGATGGCACATGCAGGAACGCAATAAGTGGGCAAAAAGAAACTTTGAATACCTTACAGAGGAAGGAAAAATAGTCGTGCGCCGCTTGCGGATTGCTCTGAATTCCTTCAAAATGCTCTGATCGCCACGATTCCTTCAGATTCGGAGAATTCAGATCATTGCGCAAAAGTTTTCTCGATAATGTTGGGCCATCCGAACATTTTAAAAAAGTTAGCAGGCGGACGAGAAAACGTTCACAAACTTCTCTGTAGAACTTGTCATCGTCTGTGTCTCTTTGCTGTGTGATCCGGTTGATAACAGTCACTGAAACTTTGCACAATTTGCCGTGTTTAATGTTGAACTGGCTGCACATTGTTCGATTGCTATGGCATTTAGTCAGCAGATTGTGCAATTTCATTTACGTTACATGTTCCAATGCTTCCCTTCTAGTCAAACGGAAGAATAAGAGACGATCTGTCTAATTCTGTGGTTGAGGTACTTGGCAACACATCTTTGCCATGCATCATTCAAAAGGCTGTGTTCTCAACTTGAAACAAGCTATGACAGACTTGTATCCGTTGCTGCAATTGTACAGCAGTGTTCAAAATATGAAAATCCCTCAATTTGCAAATCGTAATTTTACAATCAGAAAACACGTGAGTGTGACAATGAATCAGGTACTAGGAGAACGAGCATTTTCTGAGCTCTCTTTTGACATATTGGTAATCGAAAGATGTGAACCACGAAAAAATAGTGATAGCGTGAAGTTACTACAAAATCATGACTCTTTTAGTTGAAAATGTCATACAATCACTTTTCCATCAAAATGTCAAAATGTATCTTCAGAGTCCTTGCAATGCAAGGAGTGCGAATAGGCAAATTCTATTCAAATATGTTCGATAGTTCTTCAAACTTCTTCATCATTTTTTTCGCATTGCCGCTGAAGTACTGAAGCATGTAGTGTAAACAATCTGCAGGCACTGTGAGAGAACAAAGGCACGACCTTGCTAATTGTGTTGTTTTGAACCTTCGTTCACCTTCATGGTGTTTGTGGACTTTAGCCTCATAATTTATGTGGTCCTTTTTTCTGATCATTTCTGTAGTGCTCTTTGAGTTCGAAAATATTGATACTCATTTTAGAATTCTTTTGGTTCGAAAGTCCAGTACTTAATTCGTACTCATTTAAGAACTCATTGAGTTCTATCTCATTGAGAACAATCGGTGAGGATGCTTTTGATCCAAATTGATGACTTTGCTTCACTAAGAGGATATCGATAAAATGTCACAGATTGTTTTTTTGGTTGGACATTTCTTCGTCCCATTCCTATCAAAATTTATCATTATTTCCAATGATAATTCCCATAAGCCAATTATCTCTTTCATTAGCTTAGCTGACTGAAACCCGTAGTACCTACAGTCCCGGACAAAAGTTTCAATATGTGACCTTTTCAGCATAGTTCAAAGGAAATCAATATTTATCGTTACTGTTTGCGGTGTATTTCATTCAAATTACATTCAAATGAATAAATCACGTTTATCAGTGATCACGATGTGTGAATCACGCATTGATTCAGAATTAATTGACAAACCTAATTCTAGGAATAAATGAACCGATTAATTGGAATGATGATTCAAATAAGTGAACTGTTTAGAATCTTCAATGAACCATTATTGTTGTCATCATTTTCATGTAAGAGCTGGCTATAGTAATAGTAATGGTTCATCATTAATGGCTATGGTAAGTCCCTTTGATTTATGAAAATATTCATACGATAGTGAAAGAATCATATCGATTTCAAAAATGCGAATGTTTATTTGCATCAACGTTTTTTCTAAATGAAGACAACTAAGCATAATATCGATCGCAACTTTTGCAAATTCTTTTCTTCAACTTAACATCTATTATACATCATGATCAGCATTGATTTTTCTCATCATTGAATAACTGGAGGGGATAATTAAACATTCGCCTCCATTATTTTAGAAGTGGAGGGGGTTTAAGTCGCTAAACCCACACCTTCCCCCCGCTGTATGTGCCTTTTTATAATTTTCATTTGTTGAGATTTCCATATCCCTTGGAGGCTTTTTTGAGAACAAGTCACTGAGAGTGAAAGCACATTGCTAGCTTTTGAATGCATCAATAAGTCCCTGGAAAAAAGAGAACAAATTTCATGAGACTGCCTTGTTAAGGGAAATGTGAATCAACTCGATCTG
>CAJQUW010008024.1:0-43893 GCA_907163375.1 Prostheceraeus crozeri | reverse complement strand
AGAATATTTCATTTGACCAGAAAATTTTTTTCTTCAGTATTATTTTTTTTTATCAGGAATGACTAATTTCCCAGTTTCTAAAGATTCGGTTTCCTATGGTTTATTTAACTGTAGTCGATAATGTTTTCCCCGAAATAAATTTTAGAAAATCTTCTACTTTTTACTTTGTTTTGTGAATAACCTTTGGAATGTTTTCTTTTCACTAAGTCTCCCTTGTTCATCTACAGTAATACAGTAATTTTACTTTAGGTGCAATAAACATTGCAAAAATTAATTCCACCATTTCCATAAAAAAAAAAAAAAAATCATTTTTCCCTTGACACAATTACTCCTCCAACATATCCAGCAGCGTCTAATTTATTAAAGAGCTCATTGGAAATATATATTTTAATCAGTATCTGTATAATGAATGTATTTTTCTTTGAAACCATTAATTTCTAAAATAAAGTTATTCACATGATTCTTCTAGAGTGAGAAAGAATGAAAGAAATCCTAAGTGTGATGGCATTGAATGACGTCCTTCCCATCTTTTACAATATTATTCGCTTTTGAGAAATTCATCATCTTCCATTTCTACTTTCGCTAAATACTGTTCATCATTTAATTTTTTCATAATCTTTTACTTCTTGAGTGAAATTTTATTCCTCAATGTATTCTCATTTCCATAAATGATATTATTAGTGGTATATAATCTTTTTGCACAAGTTTTGCCATATAGCGAATTTCCATACAATAATTTAATTAAAACTCATCACCCTACAGTATTTCCTTCTGTTTTAATATCTTTTTTCTCAAATTAAAAAGTTTTTTCAATATATTTTCGAAATGGTGAAACCTTTGATAATTTTTTTCATAAAATTATACCACCAGTAATTATGTAAGAATTTTTCCCCCACAATCTAACAATTTCTTGTATGTCAAACAGAAGTTAATACAACATAACATATACCATTTTCTAAACCTGATTACTTTTTACATGAGAATTATTATTTTGATTTTTAACTTTTATCTTTAATAGGAACTGGTTGGAAAAACATATCATTCGGATATTGAAACACAACAGAGAATATTCCAGTATTTAGGTCTAAATGTTTGTGCTATGTAAATTTATATAACTATTTCTCCGCTCTTTCTTCTTGACGAAATTTTCTAGCTGATTCAGGCTTTGGGTATTTCTGAATTTTCATCATACATAGCTGAAGGATATAAAGATGTTGCATCAAAAGCCATTGAGAAAATTTCATTTTTTTGTTCAAGTAAGTTTGATTTGAAATTTTTCTTAACAAATTTCAAGTTTTATCTCCTAAATCTCGATACTGTTGCATTAAATTCTATTAAATTATTTCCAGGTGACAAAGCCCCACCAGCGTAGCGACCAGGTAAATACTGTTTTTAATATTGGTAACAAAGATGCTACAAAATGGCGACATATTTGTATTTTTTTCTTTTTATTATGCTGAAACTCTTCCACCTTTAACAGATTTTCTAATATTTAATTTCTTCTAGCCCGATAAATCCTATATGAGAATGAATATTTATATTGTCATTTTGTACGCTTTTCATCCAAACCGATAAATGTTAAAGCAGAGTGATGTCAAATTAGTAGTTATATCTTCACCAACTAAATCTTGCATAACATTATTATATTTGTTAGATTACAAAAAGCTAAAGAAAGAATATCGTTAACTAAATATGGTCTCCATTCATTTTCTTTTTCTTTATAATTTCATGTGTTATGTCTCCAATTTCATAATTTAATTTACACACATTCGTAGGAATTTTAAAATCTCACACCATTTAGAAAGACTTGTTTTTTTCATGTTGTATAACTACAATTTTCATTATAATAGTTTTGAAGTGCTAAATTTTACCTGAAGGTGAATCTTTCTCCATATTGTTTTTAAATCTAAAAGATTTTTGAATGTATCTACTAACACATTCAGTTGTATAAGGATTTTGTAATGAAGCAGTCAATATTCCTCTTGAAGGTTTAAGAGGCGGTTTAGATAATTTAAAATTAGCTTTTATCGGAAAATAGGAATCAAAACCTGATGAATTGTGAGCTATTAAAGTTACTCTATAATAATTAAATTTTCCAAGAGTTTTAAAAAATTGATGGATCGGACATACGTCCTCTGGGTTTCCCCCGATCGAACATTCATCATCCTCAGTTCTCGTAAATATTTTCACACAATTTTGAAGTTTATTAAATTCTAATTCAGTTAAATTATTATACTCATTAATCTGTTTTTTAAGTTTTTTAATTTCATCTTCATCTTTTGATCGTTTAATTTTAATCATATCACTTAGCAAACGTGTTTCTAATTCTTTCAATCTTTGTTTCGGTAAACAACATATAAATTTATTAAAATTAATAGCTCCTACAGCGTAAGGAATAGGATGAGCTGTTGAACAGTTAGGATCGGGAATAAAGTTTCGAGATCCCAAATATATGTTGAACCATAGTCAATTTTTTTTCTTTGTTATGATTTAATTATGGACGCGTTGTTAGATTTCATCAGTAACTGTTTTTATAATGGTTTGAAATTATTTTCAATTTCTCTAATAAGCTTTTAATTTATGAGATTTATTAATTAAACAATAGTGACCAATTGTTGAACCTGCGTGAAAATAATTGTAATAACATAATTATGAAACGTTTCAGATTCCTCTAGGATTTAAATGACGATTGGCAGGACTATAATATTGAACACATTCTCCTCAAAATATTTATTGAATTGAGAAAATTAACAGTTTGGACATTACTCCTGTTCTGGATGTGGCTTTCTCTTTATATAAAAAATTATTAAACATTTCTTTCATCATTTCTCCTTGTTCTTCATTAAAAACCTCGTAAAACATTATAACATTTAATAAAACAAAAAACTACAGAAGGAATATAACAATATTCACCTAAATATTCTTTGATTCTATATTTCATATTAATCCCTGCCCCTCTATGCGATCTTTGTACTAACTTCATTCCAAAATCTTCATATTTAATATTACCTGTAAAAATCCATTCGTTAGCATCGGATTTCTCATCCAGATTCGAAAACCATGTTTCAAATGATTTTTTATTATAGAAGGTTACGTAAAAATTTTGAATTATATTTTCCTGATCTTTAATAACTTTTCCAAGTAAATTAATATTTTACCATTGCTAAAAGTTTTCCGCATATCATTTACTACATTAATAAAAGATACATTTTCATATTTAATTTCATTTGGATTAAATAAATTACATAAATCATCACCAAGTTCATCCTTAATTCTATCATCAAAAAAGATATCAGTAATAGGGGTTTCTAATATTTCTTTTAGATTTGTTCCACTTTTCTGTTTTTTAGTATTACGTCTAATACTACGCCTAGTACGTTTCTGTTTTTTTAATACGTTTTACTACGTTTACTATGTTTTAATTTGCGCATCAAACTCAGCAATTTGTTTCTTGATTAATTCATCAATCCTAGACGTTTGTCCGAGAGACATTTCACGATTCATATTTTTTAAAAGAAAAAATGAATTTTTACATAGAACCTCGTTCCGTTTTTTTTTACATATACACAGGAATATGTAATTGATGTAATGTTTCTAATTCATGTGTTGTTAAATGTTCTTTCTTAACCAACCACCATAAATTATTATACGCCAAAAATACTCGGAAACTTCTTAAACAAAGTGGAAAGTCTTTTGTTTTAACACACGGTTTAATACCATGTTTTGTTTTATAATCTGTAACGAGCGCTACGTAATTATGATGATAATAAAATCTAAACTTCTTTCTTCGAATTTACAGGATTTGTAGGATGACGATAATCTTTTAAAAACTGGTACATGCTCTATCTTATAATCATTCAACATATTTTTTTTTATTTTTATTAACAAAAAATTTATAAGAAAAAATTGTTCGATCACTCCTCGAAAATATTTTCTATAACTCTTTCACTCCTCGAAAATATTTTCTATAACTCTTTCATGAATTTTTTATCAATATTAATTGTGATAAATCCATAATCTTTTGACCAAGCATTATTACACGATTGTTTAAATTCATCTTTATTTCTTACACATAAATCTCTTAACAAATCACTTAAGTTTCTTGCATTTATTTCAAATAGTATAAATATATTTGCATTCTTTCTAATAACACTTCCGTCTAATGAATACATACTCTGTGTTAAATAAAATACACTACAGTTATTATGTCTACCTCTTGTGAAATAATTTCTCTGAACTGACTGGTTTCTATCATTAACACAATCATCAAAAATTACACAATGTTTCATTGTTTTATCTAGTTTACTAGGATCTTGCATATTACCACTATCATCTATTAATTGTATTTTTATATGCTTATTTTTATTAGATTCTACTAACTGATTATTTTTTGTTGCTTCTTCACACCACGAACTTATTTCTTCTTCATCTTCAGATTTTTCATATTCTTTGAATAATGAAGCAATTGCAGTTTTTTTAAGATTATTTTCAAATCCATATTTTAAAAATTGATAGACGGGTTGTTTTGCTGTTGTTGTATAAATTATAAGATTGTTATAATCCAAAAAATTTGGAGTCGTTAAAATTTTAAATAGTAGATATGTTTTTCCACATCCTGATCTTCCACAAATAACTGACAAAACTTTATTAGATAAATTTGGATGATGATTAAATTTGAGTTTTTTTTTATTTAATGGAGGTAGCTCACTCATTTTTTAATAAAAAAATTTATTTTTATTTTTTTTATTTTTTGTTTCTAAAGAAGAAGAAAATTAAACTTCTCTAGCTTCGCGTGGGAGTTTATACCTCCCGAACCAAAAGATCTATCATAATCTCTTCACCTCCAAAATTTATTTCTTGTCCTTTTTCATCAGTGATTCTAATGTTAATGTTGTTAATAGTTTTTCTTGTAATAGGAAAATATATTAATGTTTGTGGAAATACATTTAATCTATAACCAATGGGTACAGTAAAAGCTGGAAAACTGAATATTAAATTTGATAATTTACCATTTATATATCCTCCTTCAATAATGTCACAATGTACAACAATTGAATTTATTTCAGTTATTTTTGGAATCTTCTCACCTAAATGATAACCTTGACTATAGGTTTGTTTATTAAATCCTAATAGCTTTGACAATGATCTATCATGATTAAAATCAACTTGATGATTTTCGTCTAAAGTAAGAGAAAATTTATTAACTGCCGGTTCAACTGCAAAATGTAATTGTTTCTTATCTTTAAATGGTATACCTAATTTCTCTTCATTTCATTTGATATTGTTTCAACTTCGTAAGAACCAGGAAGAAAAGTTAGTATTTTCCATGTTTTGCCTTTATCAGTAGAATATCTAAATTGATCATTCACATCTTTGATAGTGTTAAATGTAGAGAAACTAGTCAATGCAATTTGATAATTTTTATTTTGTTCCAAATGTAGAATGGGTTCTAAATTACAAGTGTGTGATGAAGTAGTTGTTATAATTTTTAACGTCGTACTAAATTTTGATGAACCCAAAATCTCTGTCAAATTTTCTAAATGATTATTAATTTTGTCTAAATCTGCTGAACACATTTTAAACTAAAAAAATTAAATAAATATTATAGATAAAAATCGTAGATAAAAATCATAGATAAAAAATCATAGATAAAAAAATCATAAATAAAAATCATAGATAAAAATTAGAAACAACATATTTCAGCTACACTTTTATAATCCTCTTCATTTAGAATCTTCTTTTCTAACAGTCTTTTCAATATAGCATGAATTTCATTGAAACTAGAATTATGTCCTTCTTTTATTGCAGATATTAAAATATTTAATCTATTTAGTAATTCTTGTGGATCATCTGGTAAAAATATGGTTGTTTCTGTTTTCTGTTTTTCAGATAAACCTTTCCCTACTTTAACTCCCGTTGATAATAAATTTTCTATATGTTTATAACGTCTAAGAGTTTTTACTGCACCAACTCTATCTAACATAGCTTTATATTTTATAAGATCATCTACAGCATAATTATTTAAATCTGCTCCTCTTAAAAGATTAACAAAATTTCTATCTAAATTAAAAAGAGATTTATCTGGTGAAAAAATTAAACCTCGAAAAGGTTGTGGAAATATTTCTTTTTGTCCGAGATAAAATCTAGGTATTGTTTTTCCATCTATAAATGAAATTGAATGTTCAAATTGCATAGATTTTGGTAATTTCTTATTAATGTTTGATTCTAGTAATCCATAGTCATCTAATATAGTTTTGTGCTCTGGATCTGTTATATCAATTTGTTTATCATTATTTGTACTTTCTTTTTCAAGAGTTTTAAATGGTTTCATAGTTTTCTCAAAATCAGTTTTTACTTGCTCGGTTTGCTGCATTTTTTCAAACATATCAGATTGAATACCAGCTTTTATCATTCTATGTTGAAGATGATTTTCTTTCATAATATTTCTTTGTTTTATTAACTCTTCTAATTGTTTTATTCTTTTAAAATTATCAGCTCTAATTTTATCCATTTTTAAAATATAATATTTGAATTTTGTTAGGTAACATTGGAATACAGCAAAAACATTTTACTGAACAAATTATTTTTTTATTGCTTTGTTGTTTGACATCTTTTCGTTTAAAGTTTTCTCGGTTAAAGTTTTCTCGTTTTAAGTTTTGTTTAATAAAGTTTTGTCTAATAAAGTTTTTAGCTCTTCTAAAAAAATTTATCATTTTCTTCATTAGAAATTTTATCATCACTAAAAGTTTTACCATCCTTTTTATTTTATCATCAACTTTTTCTGTCTGTGATTGAAATGATATTGATTTACTTCATTAGCTATTTGATCAAATTTTTCAATCTCATCTAACGTAATAACATTATCATCACATACTCTTTGAAAGTAGTAATGTAGTTTATCATAGACTTCTTTAATATGTAAATGCTTAGTTTTTAATGATTTTCGTTTCTTAGTTATTAAAGATTTATCTAACATTGTAACAAGTGAAGTTGCAAAAACACCCGTACCTGTTAAAGCTGTAGCAACTACTGGAATTACTAAAACACCTGAAGATATAACAATTGTCAAAGCACCTAAACTTATTGTTAAGAATATGCCAATTCCTTGTGTTACATTCTTAACTTTAGTCCATCTCTTTCTTAATTTTTTATAATGCTCTAATCTTAATAATAATTGAGATTCCTTATCTTTCATATACCTAACTCTATCTTTGTGTTTTTCTTTATTCATTTTTTCAATGTTAATCTTTTCAATGTCCATTAAAGTAGAACTACGTTCATATGATAACGAAGGATATATTCTTGCGGTTTCTTCCATTTCTGAAGTTCCTTCCACTTTTGTTTCATCCACTTTTGTTTCTTCCATTTTTAAAGAAATATTTTTAGTCACATGTTATATTTTAAAAACCTAAAAGATAGATAAAATTCATGAATTTGAAATTCTCAACTTTTATGATTTTCGGTGTCCGGTTTTACATGACCTGGAACGGTCATGATTTAAGCAATGAAAATCGAACCGAAGGTTCTAGGGCTTCGCCCGATTGTAATTCACAAATTTTGAGATTCTTAACTTTTATGATTTTTTCGGTGTCCTGCAACGGTCATGATTTAAGCGGGGGTGAAAATTGTAATTCTCAAATTTTAAGATTTTGAAAAATTTGAAAAATTTGAAAAATTGGGTATTTTTAAAAACGCTTAAATTTTCGCCCTTCGGCCTTCGGCCACGTGAAATTTGAAGTCTACCTAAATTTTTGAAATTTTGATTTTTTGAAAAAACCCGCAAAAGTGTGACATCCGGCGCAAGCGAAGCGAAGCAAAGCGAAGCGAAGCGTCGCGCCGGATGTCACACTATAAACTACTCTACTACATTGATTACAAGTGAACTATATCTGACACTACTCGAAGTGGATAATGGTAAGAGTGGATAAGTGGAAAGTGGATAATGGAGGTAAACAATAGAACTACAATGACACTCTACTACACCGAAAGCAATGAAACTATACACACTATACCTAAGACTACACATGGAAAATACTATTTCTTCACTTGAATTTGTTATCGCCAGTTTCTTCATCCGTCTATAGTACTTTATGTAATTCCACATTTCTTCATTTGAATTACAATACATCGACCACTACTTCAGTTACCGATTATTACCGATGGTTTATACATAGAGCTGAATTAAGCAAACCACTTTCTTCATGTTGACGAGCTTCAATAATCCCTTTGTCGTTCTTCTGTGTTCAGTGTTCAGCAAGAATGTAGAGGGCATTTTAATAGTAGCTTAGGTTTCATCTTATCTAGATTCGAACCCAGGTCTCATGAACGCAGAGAAAACACTCTATCAAAAAGTCTGCACCGGAAAATCTCACCTCCCAAATCAACCAATGTGCAACAGTCACTTAGAATGCATTTCTAGTTTTCGTAGAAATATACTAAATGTACTAATGTTTGTGACTGTAGCAGAAAGTCATGATTTGCAAGAACAAATAATAATTAAATAACATATTTCGCATCAGCAATCTTGATAAAGTGAGGTATAATGTATGTCTGAACAGCTTCAGTTATACTTTCAACAGTAAGCTGTAAAATTGATCTTGTTGACAGAATCTGAGAGCGACAAACAATTTTGACATTATTCTGATACACAGGTTTTTTAAAGTTCTTGAAATTTCCATATATTGAGCTGAAATCAAAATTTTACTTTCGGTTTTAAATTCATTTAACATAACCTTGTCCTCTAAATATGTGAGGGTAAATTACCATGACATGAAAAATGTTGAAGGGTAAAATTTTTAATCTAGTCCTTCAGGGAATGCAGGATAAATTTCATAGTAATATTCGTGTAATCACAATGGCTATAGGACATTTGCCACAGACTTAAAAGACAAGCTATTCTACATGTATGAGATCAGCAAGGAGGTTAATCGTAGAAATCCGAGGCCAGAATTCTACATTTTCCTACCCTTCTAGCTTCATGGAATGCCTGTTTTCGATCTTTTATATAGATCCAAGTGATTTCCTTCCAGCATGGACGTCTGTTGCATCTTGCAATGAATGAAATTCGTAAAGCAACAAAATGCGTGCACACTTAGAAGAATAATGTACAACAGCTTTATAAAAATATTTTTTATAATAATTCATATTATTACACCTATACTTGGAGCATATTCTTGATTGAAATGCGATATTGATAAAGCTTGAATTGTGAAAATACAGGCCTAAATGTTTATCGAATGATGAAAAGGTAAAGTGAACTTATTGCGACTAACGTTCATCAATAAAGTAAGGAGTGACAATGATTCCTTATATTGTATGTACCCAAAAAACTTAAGTAGTAATGCTGGAAAAATAGTTTTAGCCAGTTTTAGCCAGGTTCTACCAGGTTACCAGCCAGGTTCTACCAGGTTTTTACCGGCCAACCCTGATATTAGGACTTCTGTGAATCTAAGTTCGGTACTCTTTCATTCAGCACTCAAATTGGTACTTAAATAGCACTTTATGAGTGACAGTGTAGAATACCCTAGGAGCAACGAGCCAGGTCTAATTCAGTATGTGAAACTGTAGGCGCAATTATCAAGGACAGAGCGAATGATTTACGCGTTTTAGAGTACTTTGCTTGTCTATGGCATTTGTAGCCAAAGCTAGCATCAGAACTTCTAACTTCCTATTTTAACCTTGATGAGGAGCCGTAGTTCTCTGTCATCTGAAATCTGATTAATTCAATTTTTGATGTTGTCGGCGTTTTCTCTTTTTAAAAAACAGTACCTGTGCATCGTATATCTGCTGTGTCGACTGGAATCATTGGAGATCACATTTTTTATTAAGCAGCTGATCGTAGTCATTCTCGACAATTTCTCTTCGAATTCTGAATTTCATTTATCCACCATAGCACTTACTTCTTCTAAGCACTTGCACATTTTCCAACTTCTATGAATTCTTGCTAGATTCTTGCTTCATGTACGCATGATAATATCAGGAAATAAACATGTTCTTTAATGATTCTGATTGTTGAGATAAAACGACTAACACTTACGTGGCAACGGATCAAATTCCAAAACTTCAATTTCGCAAATTTCAAGCACTCGTTTCGATTCAGGCAATGCAAGAACTACGTATATTCCAAAAACTGGTTCTCCTCGATGCAGCTGGAATAAACAAACGGAGTTAAAGGAGTTTATTGGTGGACAGACGATTAACATCAGATATCGAAGGCTTTGTCTGCAGTGCGGACCAAAGCATCAGCATTGTGTCTAAATGTTCTAGTTAACCGATGTGAAGAGCTTTCACTCTTTATAAATAGGGATGTTCGTGCAGCATTGCTACTCATGAGATGGAGATGGAAGCGAGTCCGGTCCTGGACTATCTAGTACCCGGGCCGATTTGTGTCATGTCTGATATTAGAAATATGATCAATTATATTCTCTGACTCACCTCATATGATTGCTTATCAACATGGTTCGCAAGAAGATGAAATACATACCGGCATATGACCGAATGCTTCCTCGACCAGAAACAACAATCAATAGACGACTAGCAGGCAGCATTTCTCTTGTCTTATTGACCTCACTTTTCAAAATGGGCTATATATCTTCAGTGCCTTTGTTTTATCCGCTTAAAATGAACCAAAATGTAACTTATAACAATAGCAGCTATCGGTACATCAAATAGGATGCACTTTATTTGTGATAGACAGACGTGTTTATACAGTGTACATGTCGAGCAAATCAAGATTTACAGAATGTACCACATTATTAGTCACCTCCTTCTTATTTCGTTTTTCTGCTCTAAAAGCTATAATTTCAATCTGTTTTGGCTATGAATACATTCAAATTTCTTATTTGACACCCGCTTCAATGGTGAGTTTTCCGAACATGCCCCTCTGCTGGTCTCCCAAACTATAGCATTGTCAAATCACGCACCAATCGAATTGGCATTGAAAGGAGGTTCAGAAAAACAGAAGCAGTTTTATTTCTAAGGTCATCCCTGGGCTGAAGTGAAAGTCAAAGGTCAAAAACCGCCAATTTTTGACAAATTTCCGTTAGATCACTGCTTGATTTTGGAAAATGGCAACAAAATCTAATAAACCATACACCAATCGAAGGATCTGGTCAAGGTGGTCAATAAAATGATGATTATTAACCCAATAAACGTGTTGGCATATAAACATGTGAAAACTTGTTTCTCGGATTGTTTCTTTTTGACAGACGATAACTTAGAGCACTGTTAAAGATTTGGGAATTGAAATCACCTCTTTAGCGTCGTCCATTTGGCGGGAAACTCTATTTGTTCTTCAAAATGGCGCCAAGAAACTCTTCATTTTGGTAAGTTATGAAAAATATTCAAATATAGATATAATCAATTCCCAAAATATTTTTATGAGCAAAGGACCATCCAAACAGCTACTCAGAGTTTCATGCACCTAATAACACAATCATTTTGATAAATTATTTGTAATTTTTTTACTAATGTAATTGATAAATTATAGCGCAATAAATTTTTGAATCATTTTGAAGTGCTTGCAATCTATGATTTGGTCAAATGAATATATAGTCATTTTGTTATTTTGCAATTAAATACTTTTTGACACCATGTTGTCATGTAAATGTCATGCATGATAAGGTCGCTAAAGGACGTATCCCCGATTCTACAGAATCTGCGACAATGACTTGATCAAAAAGTAAATAATGAGTTATTAAAACAACACTGATAGCAAATTATTCAATCGCTAAAATATTCACAATTCAACGCAATGCAAGCAGTGCGATCATTTGTACTGTAAACAGCACATTTTGAGTCACCGGGATCTTCTTCCTCTTTCATAGATAATGCAGCTAAACTATCTGCTTCGTTTTTCAATAAAAACTGATTAGGTTGCCATTTTTGGAAAACTTATTTTAAATCAATAGATATCGATATATATCGTTAATTGCATACTTTAATCACAGAGGCATAGCATGGCAATTATTGCAGATTAATATCACGAACACATTTTTCATTAAATATTAATCAGGTTGCCACATTTGGAAACCCTTGAAATCAATAAATATTGATATATTCAAAAACATCTCCATGGTTTCTTCCATAAATTGCAGAGTTTTGATCACAGAGACATGCCATAATATAAAATACAGGTAAATAACACGGACAAATTTTCAATAAGTATTGATCAGGTTCACATACATATGAAAATCTCTGTAATCAATAAATATCGATTTATTCAAAAACAGCTCAATGAATAATTTTTCAAATGTCATATTCGGAATCAGCATACAAAGCTACATCAGAATAAGCTTATCGTTTTCATGGACATGCATTGCTTCGGGCGCACCGAGTAAGAAGCTGTTGCGCCTTGGCTCAATGTCAAGGTCTTTCACGAAAGAAATGCTAGAAATACAGTGTGGAATTCTGCGTCAAGTGCTTCAAGGCCCACCACAGTTGGTGACTTATTACATGATGACATAAGCCGCTATGCATACACAGAAAGACAAGATAGTCGTTTTACAGAGTAAAATAGGCCTAATAAAGAGCCTATTTATCACACTGATTTATTTTTTCTATCACACTGATAGAAGTGCATATGTACAATCCACATGTATTTGTATGAACGTTTGGAAACTGTTATTCACTGTTGTCAGACCTGCTCTTGTGCCATCTATCTATACCAAAAATTATGTTCTAAATTAAACCACAAATTTGAATTATAAAATATATTTTTCATATATTTAGGCACCGCGCCCCGATCAAGAATTGAAGCGTTGGGTGCAACACCATGTTAAGTGCACTTTTTCTAATTTCGAGAAAAGCTATCTTAAAGTCAAGCAATGTTTGCTACCACTAATTTTCTCAACTAGATATCGATGCTCATGCTGGGGCTGGTACCTGCCCATAATTGATTTTTTCATAAGTTTGACTATTACTTGATAGTCATTTTACCATAGCAATCGATCGATAAAAGTACTTAACATGTTGTTGCACTCAAGTTTTCGGAATCAAAATATGTTAAGTACATAAATATATCGCGTTCGCTATAAAACATACTTGCCAATTTGGGTTTGCTCAGACATACGAATAATTTCATGTTAGGCATCCATGTGATCTGCTTAAGGATATTTTCACTCTCATATTAACTCAATTTGATTATTTATCGTTTCTATTGCCATTTATGCCAATAAATTCTACATGCAGAAAAGAGCCACCATTAAAAGATATCCGTGAAAGCAAAAACGCGTCATCAAAAACGACAATTTGGTTTCGAAATTACAATGTGTAAATGAATATTCTGATAAAAAACGTGGTGTGCAGGATTGTGCATTTATCAACAGTGTGTCTTAAAAAATAGTTCAAAATTGAAATCTTTCATCATCCCATTCTTCTTCTTGATCCCAAACGTTTCGAATAATCCGTTCATAAAAATCACGATGAACTCGAGGAATAAATGGCAGGAGTTTCTTTATGTCATCGGCCTTCTTTGGTTTGATAGGTCTATCTCCTATCCCTCTTCGAAGACTTTTGACGAAATCATCGGTGCTCACATCAACAAGCAGATCATGATCGAAGTTTCTGCCCCGAATGTCGACTTTCTGAAAAAGAATTTTACGACGAGTAAAATATATGTGTACAGATGAATGTACGTTACGTTCTACAATGCAGTAGACCTGTCATAGGCCTACTATCTTTTCATTTCAATTTATACAATGTAGAATATTGGGTAGTCTGCAGATATCGTTTGGAGACCTATAGACATTGAACAATGGTAGTGTGTGATGATGCTGTGTGTGACAGCAAGAACAAGGTATTCATACTTGAAAATGTATCGTGTTAAATGATGAGTGTATCGTTTAGATTTCATGAAACATTCTTTGGGTTACTCAATGATTTACTTAATGCATTACATGCTTACAATAATATAATTTTGATGAAAGAAAATTAGGCTAATCCTCAGTCCATTGCATATTTCCTATTAATTTCAATTAAATGACGAAATAACATTGAAAAATTCGATTGAGAAAGGGTATAAACATGTTTTGGTACTATTATAGATGATATAATTGTATTTAACACATAGAATAAACGTAGTAATATTATACATGCAGTTTTGGCTTCTTCAGTACACTTACCTTGTATTCCAGATCCGAGAAGCTTGTTTTGTATTCGTAGAATCCAAACTCAGTAATTTTCATTTCACGAATCTTGCTGAACTCGATTTTTTCTCCGTCGAGATTTCTGGTTCTTTTGACCAACTTCAATTCCTGTGATAATTTATTGGCTTGAATAAATCCTGCTGAAATGTCGGTGACCTGAAATGGATTGTTTCGTTTTGCCGTGCGCATAATGGTTCGATAGTCCTCCGGAGTGAAAATCCTTTCATGTTTCCGGTAGGACTTCTCAATAAGGCCAAAATCCCGATCAGAATCCATGTATGTGTGACCAATTTCAGGAAATTTATGTTCCACCTTTTTTAATCTTCCACTTGCAATATAAAATTGCCATAATGTGAGAACATGAAAATTCTTGTTTTGTCCGGCACATGAGTCTGACCAGGCAACGAGTTCTCGAATGTTTTGGAGTTCGTCATTCTCGAGGAAAGCCAGAATCGAAGAAACGATTTCCTCACATCCTCTCCCTGCTTGGTTTTCGGTCCACGTATGCAGGTAACCGTTGTTTATTCTATCAAAGCAAATATGGATACCAACATTATACAGCCAGAGCTGTGATAAATAGAAGACCACAGAAGTAGGCACTTTCGGTAAAGGCAAAGTCTTTTCCATATCAAAAGTAATGAAAGCTTGTGTTTTTGACTCTAGCGAGCTTCTGCGATCTTCCTTCATCTTCGAAATACCCATTTCTATTTCTGATTTATGCAAATCGTCGGTTTCCCCAGAATCACAGCGTGCACAAACATCTGATTTGATTGATCCAAATCCTAAATTGAAATCGCAATTAAATATTTTCCTGTAAATGGTTGACGAAACTGGATCCGTGCCATCATCTATACATTGTGTTCTGTATAAATCATACATTTTCCCAGTGGAGAGAATTGGACTGAGGTATTTTCTGTTGGGATTCTTTGTGCGGCTATAATGGGAAGTTTCTGTCGGGAAAGATGCGATATGGTTTCTTACTGCTTCAATTCTTGCTTCTGAAATACGACTTGGTCGATTTTGATGACAACCCTGATCATTTGGAGAAGGAGAAAACAAGTTTGACGTCTGACTTTCTGATTCGGTCAATTACCGCCCAACTTACATCCAATAACCTACAGAATGCTTCCTTGCAAACTCGGCGCTTTTCAGTATCGATATTCACCGTTATTTTTATACTGGTGTTTCGATTTTTCGTGTCAGATCGCTCCCTTTCAGGTTCAGACGAATCCAATGAACTAAATATAAAACTGTCTTTTTCTGCTTGGCTTATCGAATAATAGTGGGCAAAAATTCTCTTTCTGTAATCATCGGAAATTGAATTGCATTTGTATCGACAAGTTTCAGAACAGAGTAGCTTGTTGCAACTGCTATTTTTCGCAGACTGTATCTGCTTCGTTTTTAGTGAGGTGTACGACTTTCCTGATTGCCTTAGTCTTTTCTGTATATTACGCTTCCAACTTTCTGGTTCGCGCTTTCGTTTCCGTGATGCTCTCCCCACTTGTACCTAGTCATCAGCGGTAATGAGAAAACCGTCGTCATTCTCTTGTGTATCTGTCATTAGGCTACTTTGACTAACATCGACATCAGCACTAGCATCTTCATCCTCACTGTCAATAATCAGTTGAAGCACCTCGTTGGGATCACGAATTGGGTATCGACGTCGCTTTGTATTCATTATTCCTGAAGGAAAGATACGAATGATTACCTGACCGTTAAACCTGAATTTTTAACATGCTAGCACAAAAGGACATAATGCATGGTAGGATAATTCAATACAATGTGCGGTATTTGAAGCAAAATCCATGGAAACAGTATACTAGTACAAATAATTACTTCGTTTCAATCCTTGATCTTTGAGTTCTTTATTCCATAATACAGAAATCTAGACACATCTTATAGATACTACTTATTGTCTGAAGATTAAATAGCGAAGTGAAAGGCGTGGAAGACAGGTGTTACACTAGCGTACGCAGCAGAAGGTCTGCACATCAAAGCGGTCGATGCAGAGTTGTGGGTTCGAAGCCCAGAGCGAAATTTTTGTCAGTTATTCAAATTTGTTTTGCGTACCATGCGACGCTATCTTACTACGCTATTTTCAAAATTGCTGATAATTTTCCTAACGAATAAATCAATTAATTGGTTTTGTTAGCCTTCTACCGGTCCTCGTTAGCATTCTGTATAGATTCTAAGTAACTCCACTAAAATAGTAATCATACGATGTCTATACGATGAAGACTTTTCGAAGAAATTTGTTAATTTTACATCCATGTGAACCATTCATGTCAAATTACTTTCCTGCATCTATAACTTATAAATTCAATGTTATTGACTCTGCAATTAGTGTGAATTTAAGCAAAATTTAAAAAAACTTACCAGTCTATCCAGCATGCGTTGAACAAGTGATAAAACTTAGCTGATTTTGAAATACCATTGAGACAAACAAAATTTCACTTTGAGATGGTTATGAAAGCAAAACATGTTAAGTGCAGTGCGATATCATGTTAAGTGCACTTAACATCAAAATGCACTAAACTTTTTGCACTTAACATGTTTTAGCATCGAGATCTACGAATCCACACACATCCGGTAGTTGATTCATCAATGGTATGATGTAGTTGGATCTAGCTAGTACGAAAATATACTTAACTCAAAATTTTCAAAAATGTCGCTTAACATGGTGTTGCACCCAACGCTTCAATTGCGTAGAATTTCATTGCAAAAATCAGAGAAGGCAAAGCATTATGTCTATCGGGAAAGCCAATATTGGCGCTGGCGCGAGCGCTTACTGCCTCACACACACACCACTCTCTTTCGCTGTCTGAACATCGTGCTCCGTCTGAACACACGACAAGCTTGTGTGTCTAATTGTTCGAAGAAAACAGCTGTGATTCAAGCACGTGGTGCAAAACTGTTCACTCTTGAGGTTGAGCGTCTGATTATGAGACGGAAAGCTGTGCACAGCTATCACGAGATGCTATCAAATTTAAATGAATGATGACATTCATGATTTTCATTTTTATAAATGCTGTTAAATAATTTTTGAGGATGCGCCGAAGGCCTCGCATGTAAGGAGAAGACGCCACTGACAGCAGTTGATATGAGTGATGCTGGAAGTAAGATGCTCGTACTAGACAAACTGTTCTCATTGCAGTTTTATGAACTTCAGTGCTTCAATTTTGCCATGTATCATCACAGTCAAAATTTACTGCTTTTCGAGAGTGGCAGGCCGCGATGGCATCCATATATATATATATATATATATATATATATATATATATATATATATAATTAGAAAAAGTGAACTCAGTAATCGGTAAAATCCCGGTATAGTAAAATAAGATGAGAACTCAAAGAAAAACTCCAGATTTGCAAGCACAAGCGCTTTCTTATCTTCAGGTGCTTCGCTGAACAAGGAACAATATTGTTCCTAGAGGTGATAAAACCTGTTGCTCAAAGTTTGTGCTTAGTTGATCCGTTCCAGGAAATGCGTTTTTTCAGGTCTTACAAACAACCACCATCTCTGCTTAGAATCCTTAATAGTAATAATAGAAAGACAATTGAAGGTATTTCTCCACGCGGGGAACCGAGGTGTAAATGCTGTCCCACTTTGATTTTGGGAAGAACAATTAAGTTTAAGGTTGGTAGTGGTGGTAGAACCCGGCTTTTTACTATAAATAGAAATCTCACTTGCACATCAACAAATGTGATTTATGTAATACGGTGCAATGCTTGTGGAGATTTCTATTTGGGTCAAACGGGAGATATCTTTCGTAATCGTCTGACTATCCATAGGCAGCAGATTGATCATGAAGAGTATACCATTCTAAATATGAGCAAACACATAGCTAGGTGTGCTAGGAATCTCACTTCGAAGTTTGAAGCGGCTCCCATCTATCTTTTTAATGCCAACGCCAGCCGCATAGAACGCGAAAAGAAGGAGGCAGATTTCATTTCTTTGTTAAAGCCTCAGTTAAATATAGAATAATTTCTATGTTTTATTTCCTGTTATGTATATTTGAGTTTGAATAAATTATTTCATTCCCATGACTAGCCTGCGTAGATCAGGTCGAAGCCGGTCGGGAATTTTTGGTTTTTGGTACTTTGACTTTTTTCCTTGAGTGCTTTTTTGGCTACTTATTATTTGCCATTTTGATTTTGTCATTTATTTAATCTATATATATATATATATTCTTTGTTTTTATTGATTTCGGTTTTCATCAGTTCTGTTCTGAAAGATTTTGTCATTTCTTCATCTTCTAGTTCTTTCTTGTGTAACTTAATTTTGGTGTACTTTGGTAGAATATTGTTTTCTTTACATATTTGGTTAAATGTTAGATCATGATCGATTTTAATGCATTTTTGGTATAGTCTTTCTGTTTTTCTGTAATGTTCTTTTTGAGTTGCTGTTAAATTTTTGTGGACAACTAATAAATACCATTTAATAGTGTAGAATCGTATATTTTGCAACGTTTCGGACTCTTCTTCGTCCATTATCAAGCTCATTAACTTTTATTGAGGTACACAACAAATTTGTTATCAGTAAGATGTAAACAGCACAAAAATAACGGATCAATAAAAACGCATTGGTTGGATAAACATCCAAAATACCAGTCATCGAGTTAATTAATATAATAGATAATCAAACCAAATAAGAAAAAGATATGCGTATAGAACTCGAATGTATTATAATGAAGTCAATTAAATCACAAATTTTCGGCCGAAGCCTTCATCAGGTGAGAGACAAATACACTGTTGAGATGCTGTTGTAGCAAGTGTCAATTTTCATGGAGTGGCAATCATAAACGTCACATGATTTAGCAGAAGCTTCAAGGGTAAGTACATAGAACACACAATAAGAAGATATGGCACTCTGAATGCACCATCCGTAACATAGCTAAAAACAGAGAATAATAAAGAACAACAGATAATGGATAAAACCGCATATTAAAATAGAAGATCAATTACGTACAATTATAAAAACACAAACACAAGTAAGTACAACAAAGCAGCATGTACTAAAATCATATTACCACCATGACATTAAAAAATGTGATCGACTGGAAAAGAAATATTAAATATCTTATTCCTTGCCTATGGTTGTATAAATTTTCTTGACGTGAAGATTTCCACTCGCCCAATTATTCGTACAGGCCTATATATTAAGAATTGTCATAGTGGTTGTATCATACCTTGGTCGTCTTTTGTACCAAGATCCCAAAAAATAGGTGTGATCATCGGTGAGCGGAATCGTGTAGCCAAAATTTGTTCAGATAAGCAAATGTATGATGAAGCTGTTAACATTTTGTCACATCGATTTCTTGACAATGTCTATCCGAAAGGAGTTGTTGATCGATATTTGTTTCGTCCCATTCATAGAAGATGTAATATAAACCATGATAAAAGTATCAAACTATTTCTTCCATACTTAGGGGAACGTTTTGTATCTCAAGCTCGCAAAATAGTGAAATCAAATGGTTTTGAGTCAAAGATACAAATTGTTTTTAGAAATAATTTCCCGTTGTCTCAGGCCTTGCAACCAATGAGGAGTTATCGCGTATGTTCACCCGATTGTATAACTTGCAAATATGCAGATAAACCAAATTATGTTATACCAAATTTGTAGTATATGAAATTATTTGTACCATTTGTGATCACATGTATATCGGTGAAACTTGCAGAACTTTTGATACTCGTTTCAAAGAACACCTTTGTGATATGAATTCTGCGATTTACAGTCATTTGAATTATCATGATGTTAACCCTAAGTCGACTGATTTGCCATTGAAGTGGAAATTTTTAGATAAAAATTTAAAGCATCCAAACGTTCGACGGTCTATAGAAGCATTACATATTAAAAGAAACCAGGGATCGCTAATGAATGGATGCATAGGCAAGGAATTAGATATTTAATATTTTTTTCCAGTCGATCACATTTTTTAATGTCATGGTGGTAATATGATTTTAGTACATGCTGCTTTGTTGTACTTACTTGTGTTTGTGTTTTTATAATTGTACATAATTGATCTTCTATTTTAATATGCGGTTTTATCCATTATCTGTTGTTCTTTATTATTCTCTGTTTTTAGCTATGTTACGGATGGTGCATTCAGAGTGCCATATCTTCTTATTGTGTGTTCTATGTACTTACCCTTGAAGCTTCTGCTAAATCATGTGACGTTTATGATTGCCACTCCATGAAAATTGACACTTGCTACAACAGCATCTCAACAGTGTATTTGTCTCTCACCTGATGAAGGCTTCGGCCGAAAATTTGTGATTTAATTGACTTCATTATAATGCATTCGAGTTCTATACGCATATCTTTTTCTTGGATAAACGTAACAAGAAACCGAGAACATATTAAACAACATGAAAACCATCGCTCATTTCTGTGTAGTAAATGATCTACAAGTTGCCGAAGCAATCTCAATAAAAGGGGAGACTACTCCAATGTTGAATCAAAGGGACAAAGGGCTTACCCGCCACCTGAATGTGATATGACAATTTCTTTGATTGGTTACATTAGCCTTACATATCTAGGACTTCATCATTTTGTAAACATGCCATTTCATATGTTAAGATGTCTATAAGATTGAATTTCAAACTCTTGTTATATAGCATGTCATAATTTTGTTAATGATCTAGATAATGGACCAAGAAGAGTCCGAAACGTTGCAGAATATACGATTCTACACTATTAAATGGTATTCATCAGTTGTCCATAAAAATTTAACAGCAACTCAAAAAGAACATTACAGAAAAACAGAAAGAATATACCAAGAATGCATTAAAATCGATCATGATCTAACATTGATAATAATAATAATAATAAGCATTTATTTGTAGATAGACAGCCACGGCTGATCATAATACATACAAAGGGATAAAAAGGATATAAAAGGCATTAAGTCACAGCTACAAAAAACGCGATACACAAGATGGAAGGAAGGAGTTCTTACATCGATCTGTTTTACAAAATATAATGCTGGATGAATTTCTAAGTTTTGATATCGTCTCATTCGAGCGCTGTGGTATCCTTTCTCTCAGGATCGTCGGCAATCTTTGAAATTGTCTTTGATACATGATGAAACGTCTGGTGCTCAGTTTTTCTAGCCCATATTTCATCAAAAGGCCTTCATAATTATAATCGTGGCACTCGACTGGAATGTGCTCTATCATGCGGATGACTCTTCTCTGAACAGATTCAAGAGCATTTGATTGTGCTCTTGTGATGTTGAAATGCCATACAGGATTGCCATATTCCAGAATGCTGCGTACACAAGCGCATATTCCATCTCCGAAACCTGATCTCATCATTTCACTAACGAAATGTACTCTCATCTGTGCTTTCTTCATTATTTTCAATATGTGATCTGACCAAGATAATTCCTCATTGATGATGAAACCAAGAATCTTCGCTTGACGAATTGGATTAATTATTTCCCAATCTACTTCTATCTGATTCCAGTTCAGCTGTTTCTTTCTTTTAAAGCTTATTCTCATTTCATTTGTCTTTTTTAGATTTAATCTCATATTGTGTTCTTTTTCCCAATCAGCAACTTCATTTGCTCTCTGAGCAAGTGATGACTGGTTAATGCTATCGAAAGATTCGTGCAGTCGTCAATACACTTCATGTTTGCTGTAAGATCATTAATCATGAGTACCAATGCAAGTGGTCCAAATTTAGTTCCTTGAGGTATTCCAGCTGATAACGACATCCATTGAGAGTAATTATGGTGGCACTTCACGCGCTGCATACGCTGATGTAGAAAACCAGATACCCATTTACAAAGCCATACAAGGACATTCATTTCAAGTAGCTTGTGAACAAGAATGTTGTGGTCAATTCGATCGAATGCTTCAGAAAAAATCTATCAGAAGAACTCTACTTATATAACTATGGTCTTCATTCCTCAATAGATCATCATAGTAAGCATGGCATGTGTAGTTGAGCCGCCCTTTACTCCCACCTAATTGATTGGAATCTAATTTGTCACGCACTTAATGCAATATCTTTGTCACCATTATTGTTTCTGACAACACAAGTAGGACTTATTGGTCTGAAATCGGATTCTAATGTTTTTGGCTTTTCTGTTTTACTGAGCACAGTGATGTCGGAGCTTCTCCACATTGCAGGCCATACACCTTCTCTGATTGAAGAGCAAACGATTGACGTAATAGGCCCGGCCAATGTCTGGCAACAGTCTTTCCAAATCCAATTAGGAATACCGTCTGGCCCTAGCGATTTGTGCACTTTAATACTGCTCAACATGTCTTCAACAGACTTCACTGTTGGGAAAATGTGATCAGGAATAAAATGATCATCGTTCTCATTATCAAAAACAGTTTCAGTCAAAGGTTCAATATCTTCAGCAACCGATGCAAAGAAGTTGATTGATTCGATGAAAGATTGAACATTGCCGCTGAATTGATTTTGAATGAAGAAATTCACACTAGTATTGTCATTCTTGGAATTTTTGCATATAATTGATTTCAAATTTGTCCACCATTTTTTCGAGTCTTCAACTCTACTCAGATTTTTCATAACGTAGTTCACCTTCAAACTTTTCCTAATGTTTTCTGTCTTTTTCTTGTAGTGTGTATAAAGAACCGTATTGCCATGACGCCAATGTTTATTACGCAATTTCAATGTATCGATGAAATATTCTGTCACCCATGGTTTCGAACCTGCAGGTATTTTAGTATACGTCCACGGAAGATACTCGTTCATAAGACTTGCTAAAATATAATAAAAAATCTGAAATTTTCTTTGACATGTGTTGGCCAAATAGACGAAGTTCCAATTAATCTGACACAGTGCATTCACAAAGTTTACTTTGTTATTATGACTTTGACATCTTTTCACCTTAAAAGTTGGCTCCAGAGACGATTGAGTAGAAATGGGTAATGCCAAAATAACATTGTGATCCGAAGTTGCAATCGGCGTAACACTTCAACTTTTGAATACATGTCCGGCATGTTGGTGAGAAATAAATCTAAATTAGCATTTTTTCGAGTTGGTGTTTTGACAAGTTGTTCTAAGTAAAAGGAACATTTCAAATTACGTACATCGGCACGATTGAAGTCACCAGTTATCATAATTCCAAGTGATTCATGTTATTGTTTTAAGTAATCAAGACCAGTTATTAAATGATTCACTAACTTGCGAGTATTTCCATCAGGAGGATGATATGCATTCACAATTGCTATTGGTGAAAATTTTCGCGGTAAATGTTTCGGACGTATTACAATCCACAGTGATTCTACATCTTCGTCATCGAATTTCTCAATATGTGAGACTGGAATATCAGATGCAACAAAAATAATCACACCACCACCAATACGATCACCTTTATCCTTTCTGAATATGTCATAGCCATTGATGGTAACTGACTCATTCATAATGTCACTATCTAACCAAGTCTCAGTGATGCAAATGATTTCAGGTTTATATGCTTGAACAAAGGCCTCTAATTCGCTCATTTCATTTATAATTGATCGAATGTTTGACACTAAACACGTTGGAAGTCGTGAGTGTGTCAACCGGAATTAAATGTCGTTTGCGTACTTTCGCAACTTCTTCTTTGGTACATATCATACGTCTCTGATTTGCTCTTCGCCTTTTAATGACTTGAATCTGGCGGATATTTTGACAAAAATGTTGCAAATGTTTCATCTTTAGAATAAAAATCAGTCTTTTAGTTGATCTATTTAGTCCAACGCATCCAAGATATCTCATTTTACGTAATGTTTCTAGTGCATATGATATGTGCAACTTTGGTGAATCCATCGTACACTGTAAATCGCTGGATACGAAAATTACATACAATTTGAAACTAACATCTGATACGAGATTCTGGCATGTCTACAGAGATCTGGTATGTTTTTCATAATGTATATGATTGCTATGTAGCGATACGATCTATTCTATCTGTGATTGGCTGTTTTACACTGAAATACGAATTGTTGGTATGTTTTATATACGATACCCGATGGAAATTGATCCTTATTCGTATGCCTCTGGTATCCATTTGGTATGTGCAGCTTTAAGTCACATAGCAAAAAAAGTATGTATTACATACTACTGTCAAATAACTTTTTCGGTAATACAAGTGGTGAATACTTTTGTTTGATAGAGTGATATTTGAGTGCATTAGATTTATCGTGAATTTTATGCTCCACGATTATGCGGTCGATGCTACTTGTCTGGCAACATTAACAGGACGTTTATTTAACTCTACTTTATGACCCAAGTTGATAAACATCATTTCATTTAAACGATATCATTCGTGAAATCATGTTGACTTATATATCTCAAACATGACTATTTTTGCGTTCATGAATTATAATGCGTTTTCATTTCGGATTGATAATATGCTTAATTTCAAAATTACATAATGCATAATTGTTGATGGTTGAAATCTTATTGATTATTCATGAAATGCCTTAGACTTACGTGTATTAAAATCGAATTCATTATTGAAGGAATGACTCTTGAATGTCATTATCTCACTACTTACAAAACAGTAGTAACATTAGTGTGATCTTTATTGACGAAAGGCCTGAAATCAAGTTACTTTGGACATGATTTATGCTTTCTTTTAACATTGTGCTAGTATGGCTTTAGTATGTAAAGTATACCACATTTGAAATAACATACGAAAAGCATACAAATATATACCAAGAGAATACAGAAATATACCAAAAAAATATCTTGGTATGCATCCTTCGTATGTAATTGGTATTGAGCGATTTACAGTGTAGATATTCAAGATGGTAGCTTACGAACTAACCGCACCGATAGCAGAGCCGCAGAGCTATCCAACCTTCTACCTTGAGGGCAGTCGATCGAATGATTTTTTTATTATTAATATTTAACCAAATATGTAAAGAAAACAATATTCTACCAAAGTACACCAAAATTAAGTTATACAAGAAAGAACTAGAAGATGAAGAAATGACAAAATCTTTCAGAACAGAACTGATAAAAACCGAAATCAGTAAAGACAAAGAAAATCTATCAGCAATGAGAAAGGAAGTAGCCAAATGCCTAGCTATATATATATATCACCAATTTTAAGAAAATTTCTTTTTAGAAATATATTGACTGTTCATAGACAGCACATGTTTCATTCTGAATATAGCATTCTGAACGTTAGTAGACATATTGTGAGCTGTGCAAAAGATCTAACATCTACGTTTGAGGCTGCTCCTCTATTCGAGATGTCACTTGAAAGCACAAAGTTTGACAGGGAATCTATGGAGCACCGAATCACAGCTCTGTTAAAGCCTTCATTAAATGACTATTGTCTTTGAATTTTCAGTTTGATATCATTTTTGTGTATATAGATAATATTGAAAATAAAGTCTTGACAAGCCTCCGAAGTTAGGGAGCGAAACCAGTTAGGAATGTAAGAGTTCTGAGTTTTCATTGGGTCTAGTTTTGGCATCATTTAACCATTTTAATTCCTATATTTACTTCTTGTATATATCTAAGTAACAACAGTAAGCGATCTAGATGAAATTTTGATTAAATTATATATATATATATAATAGTGAAATCAAAAAATGGAAATAAATACGACAAATAGTAACCCACGCAGAAGGCAAAAAGAAGAAAGCACAATTTTGTAGCCCAAACCGGTTTCACCTGTGTTCCAGGCTTCTCACGGGCAACTGAATTATATTACAAAAATTCGAACTGAAGCATGCAAGTGATCAACATAACATATTAGATATATGACACTAATCATAAGTACTGAAATGGAAATGGAAATCATAGATTTTTCGGGATGAGCACAGTGAGATTCTATGGTACTGGTGCATGTTACTCACTTAATGATTTACATTCAATTTTGGTTTTAAGATATTTGTACACAGTTTTTCTTTTAGTTCTCTCATGCCTCTGTCACTTCCATTCGGTATTTTATATATTGGCATAATCCAGAATGGGGGATCTTCATTTTTTGTACATGCAGATATGTGTTTGCTGGCGTGTAAAATGGCATATTTATTTTCTCTAACCTGCTGTCTATGCACCCTTACTCTAGAACGAAAATTGCACATGCAGATATGTGTTTGCTGGCGTGTAAAATGGCATATTTATTTTCTCTAACCTGCTGTCTATGCACCCTTACTCTAGAACGAAAAATATCTCCTGTTTGCCCCACATAAAGCTCACCACAACCCCCACACTTCATAGCATATATGATATCCTTTGTGCTACAATTCATATTTGATCTAATTTCGAAAGATTTCATTTCGCCATTTATCTTATAAAATAAAGTTGTGCCCTCTATTAAACAATTGCAGCATTCACATCTACTGTCTCCACATTTTGTAACACCGATCAAAGTTTTCCTATTGTTATTTCTAAATTGATGTAGTAATGAAGGAGGCTGACGGTATGAACGTCTTATTCTATAATTTTTAAAAGTCGACATCACTTTCAAACTATTAAATATAGGATTGACAATATTCTGGAAGATCGCAGGATTATTCGGGTTGAATGTGGTAACAAAAGGAACAAGTAAGTGCGAATGTTGCTCGTTCTTATTGCTAGTAATTTTGTTTTCAGCTCTGGATATTGCATCACTTATTAGCGGCTGTGGATATCCAAGAGTGAGCAGTTGGTTTCGTAGTTCATCATACCGCATCATCTTTCTTTCAGATTTGGAGACAATGTTATTGATTCTTCTAGACAAAGTGTAGGGCATGTTTTTGATTATATGCTTAGGATGGTTCGAATTAAATGAGACATAATTATGACTGTCTGTAGGTTTGTAATACACATCTGTCTCAATTTTTTCATCCTCTTTGTAAACACAAACATCCAAAAAAATTCAATTTATTCTTATTACGTTCTAAAGTAAACTTGATTTTGTCATTCATGCTATTTAAAAATTGATGGAAATTTGTTATATCACCGAACGAATCTTTCCATATTACAAAACAGTCGTCTAAGTATCTGAGCCAGTTGTCATGAAATTCATTGAATTCTGTTGTGCTCAGAACATCTCTCATGTAAACATACATCATTTGTTCTAGATATCCCATAGATAGAGTAGCATATGTAGGGGCTAATCGAGTGCTCATAGCTGCACCCGAAATTTGCAAATAAAAATTGTCCTCAAAACTGAAGAAATTGTTTTTCAGGACTATCGAAATACCATTTAAAATGAATGCAGTGGTATAGCGTTCATCAATCAAATCCCCATATTTTTCAATCCAAAATTCTATTGCTGTCAATCCTAAGTCGTTATCAATATTCGTGTATAGAGATGTTACATCAAACGATACAAACATTGAATTCTTTGCTTCCTTTGGTAATTTTGAGATGAAGTGGGCAGTCTCTCTGCAAAAACTCGGCAGTTTTGAAGTTAGAGGCTTTATTAGTTCATCAAGGAAATAGCTTAAACGATTCGTGGGACCTTTTTCACTTGAAATGATGGGACGCAATTTCAAACTGTCCAGCATTATAGTTTTCATGTAACCATACTCGTCCATAATATTGAAATTAATATTTTCTATCTTATAAATTTTCGGTAGTCCGTATATAAAAGGAATATCCGCACTGAACTTGCTAAGATATTTTGCTTCCTTTGTTGTTAGGCAATTACTAAAACGTTTCCAAAATCTGTTAATCAAGTTCAGTGTGCTCTTGACTTCATACTTGAAAATCGGTCGATATGTATTTGTGTCCTGTAAATGTTCATTATATATACAATGTCTGTAATCCACATAATTCATAACTACAAATGCTCCACCTTTATCTGATTTTGTTATATGGAGATCATCACGATTTTTAAGTCTATGTAAAGCCAGTCTTGTTCTTTACTTAGATTGTATTTTCGTCTATTGGAATATTCAAATTTCTCTGTTTCATTTAGAATTAAGTCTATATTACTATCAAGCGATGGGTTCAAACCCTTTGGCGGTTCGAAGTTTGATTCACCTTTTATTTAATTGTTTAATAGAGGGCACAACTTTATTTTATAAGATAAATGGAGAAATGAAATCTTTCGAAATTAGATCAAATATGAATTGTAACACAAATGATCTCATATATGCTATGAAGTGTGGGGGTTGTGGTGAGCTTTATGTGGGGCAAACAGGAGATATTTTTCGTTCTAGAGTAAGGGTGCATAGACAGCAGGTTAGAGAAAATAAATATGCCATTTTACACGCCAGCAAACACATATCTGCATGTGCAATTTTCGTTCTAGAGTAAGGGTGCATAGACAGCAGGTTAGAGAAAATAAATATGCCATTTTACACGCCAGCAAACACATATCTGCATGTGCAAAAAATGAAGATCCCCCATTCTGGATTATGCCAATATATAAAATACCGAATGGAAGTGATAGAGGCATGAGAGAACTAAAAGAAAAAATGTGTACAAATATCTTAAAACCAAAATTGAATGTAAATCATTAAGTGAGTAACATGCACCAGTACCATAGAATCTCACTGTGCTCATCCCGAAAAATCTATGATTTCCTTTTCCATTTCAGTACTTATGATTAGTGACATATATCTAATATGTTATGTTGTTGTTCATTTGCATGCTTCAGTTCGAATTTTTGTAATATAATTCAGTTGCCCGTGAGAAGCCTGGAACACAGGTGAAACCGGTTTGGGCTACAAAATTGTGCTTTCTTCTTTTTGCCTTCTGCGTGGGTTACTATTTGTCGTATATATGTTTATATATATATATATATATATATATATATATATATATATATATATATATATATTTAGACAAGTAACCTGGCAATTGATAAATTTATCAAATCTCAACAGATGTAACCACCACGAGACATGTTTCGGCCTGTTGGGCCTCATCAGTCGTGGGTAGGTTTGAACCAGCGACGTTGCAGCTAGAGGACGTGCAAGCATACCCTCTAACCACAAGGCCACCGGACCATCTGTTGAGAGCGTGAATTAGCCAGGAAGGCACTGCTTTAACGCAGGCACGTAGAGGGCGGACTGCATTCTGCAATCACTTAATACCGCATCCGAGATTGAGGCGCTTCACGCAGGCGCTACTCATTACATGTTTAGACAAGTAACCTGGCAATTGATAAATTTATCAAATCTCAACAGATGTAACCACCACGAGACATGTTTCGGCCTGTTGGGCTTCTCAAGGGCTAAATGAAATTTATTTGCATTATGAAATCATCAAATAGCTTCCAGAATTACATGCATGTCATGTATAGATGGACATAGACTTCAAAAGATTAAAATCTAATTGGGTAGGTATGAGAAGGAGGTATTTAATCAGATGTAGGCTGTCATTATCATAGATCCTGGTTTAGCAATGGTTGCAGGATTCTTATTCAGACCTTTTCTTTTTCTTCTCTGTAACTTTTCCCACAGTTGGCGGGTAACTTTAAAAGCGGCATCACATCAAATTTAGGCTCATAGTTTCTAGAACAGCTATAGATGTGGTGACTGACTTTCAGAATTCTATATTGTTCATCGTTAATTTGTTGTCTATGTGTTCGAGTTCTTGCACGTAGTGTATCTCCCGATTGTCCGACGCATAGTGCTTTGCAATTACGGCACTGGAGTACATAAATCACATCTTTTTAAGCACAATTCATGTTCGCTTTTACATGGAATGTTTTGGCAGTGTTATTAGTTTCATATGAGAAAAGTTTTCCTGTTATGATGGACGGACAACATTGGCATCTAGGATCTTCACATTTTGTGACACCATCTAACGGAGTTCGATTTCTTTTTGAAATAAGTTGTAAAAGTGAAGGTGGTTGTTTAAAAGAAGACCGTATTTTATAATTCTTAAATGTGGTTGTTAGTTTTAGATTCGAAAAAGCTGGATTGATAATGTCTGACCGAAAGTCCATAAGCTTACTTCTGTTTTGTCAAATATAAAAGTTGATGAACTCGGCTACATTAAGTTAGAATCTCCACCTGACTTAAAATTTCGACCCATAATTTCTAGCAGACACGCTCCAACCAGTCACCTGACACGGTTCGTTTTAAAAAAATTTAGTGCAAAAAAATTCACCATGAAATCTGTTTGCAGAATATGATTCAACATAGCCATCTATGTTATTTGAGATCAAAATCAAAATCTTCTATCGAGCCGTTTTTGAAAAATCTTGAATTTTCAAAATGGCGGCCATTTGAATATTTCAAAATTCGTGAAAATCAGAATTCCAGCCCAAATATTCATTTAGAGGAACACCAGTCGTCTAAAAATCCTCCTACAACATTTTTCATGTTTTATTACAGCAATATACAACCATTGTATTAAATAATTGGTCAAATATTCAAAATGGCGGACTGTAAGAGTAATTAAAAAATATAAATACATAGGAAAATAAATAAATACTTTGACTGTCTAAAGAAGTCTAAATTCAGCGGACCATATAGCTGACATACTCTACTATCTTTAATCATAGCAGATCGCTTTACAAAGCCACTGTTTGTTTCAACATCAAATTTTCCTGCTTCATCTCTATACCATCCCATGGCTTCCATATGACTTTTTTGTGCTGCTGGATGAAACTGTGATACATGATTGAAATATGATTTATAGGGATAATCGCTTTCACCACCTTCCACCTGCTGCTCTCCAATCGTAAGAGAAACATCGCGAAGTAATGTAGTCAATGGTAAATTGTTCAGTCCAACTTTATGTGCATCGTCAATAGCAGTTCCATCTGCTTGCTGAATTCTAAACCTCAAATCAACCATCGCATAACTCAAATCTATGTAGTCATCACTACCACCAGGAATAACAAATTCAATGGGGCCAGCATTCTCAGCTGTTCGAGGATGATAATCTACAATACTTGAACTAAGAATATCTGTCTGTATGGCTTGTTGATCAAACAAACAAAAACCGCAAGTTTTACACTCCATGATTGGAAGTTATAGCAGCGTCGTCGTTTAGCGCCTGATGAATGATTAGAACCTCTGCGACGTTTGCGTGAATGCCTTTTGACTGAAGATCGCACCTTACCAGCTCCGCGATGTTTCCTCCTTCCTTTATTCATTCGTTTAGGTGATTTCTTTCCTTGAGTAACACCAGCAAAGGTCTGCTTCAATGTTTTTAAACCGCGTTCCTTCCCACGATTCAACAAACTGCTCTTAAAACTTCTACCTCAAAGATCACTAGCAACATCACCAGCAAAGCCAACGGCATTACTTAAAACATTTCGTTTTAAAGATCTACCGACATTGGATATGAGAGGTGCTACAACAGATTTCAGTGCACCAAGCATGCTACCTCCACGTTGGCGGCGAGCGCCGATGTAAATTTGTCCTCCACCACTTACATAGGAGGGACGTGAATAAAATGAGGCAGTTGGATTCATAGCTCAAACCCTAAACATTGTTAGTTACAACTTTGCATGAATCACTGTCGATCACTTAGATGAAAGATGTCGGCACGACGCATCCAAGAGTTCATACTTCAAGGATAACCTGTCCATTTAACAAGACACCATTCTTCACCTTGCCGTTTTTTACATCGAATGATTTTCTCTACCAAATATGTTTCACTTTCAGTGACTACCTCAATCTCATCGCGGTAAAAGCTACCCTCAATTTCTTCATTATCGTAATCTTTCAACTTGTAGGTGGTCGGAGAGTGTTTTAATTAATCCTTGATACTGTAAATACCTCCTCTGTCCAATTCGGAAGGTACCCTTTAGCAAAAACACTTTTCACTTTTGAGATACGAACTTTATCACCAATTTTCACATCACTTTTCACATGAGTGCGTTTACGTTGGAATGATTCGCGCACTTTATCTACATTGTCAGCAGTTACATCTACTGGTCTGAGTCCAATAGAACGATGGATAGAGTGATTGTAGGCATGGAGTGTATCTTGTAGAACCTTTGTCCAATTTTGTGTCAAGTTGGCAGTAAAATGTCGCCACAAGCGATTTTTTAATGTGCGATTAAAACGTTCAACGAGTGCAGCTTTATAAGCACTCTTTACACTAAACAACTCAATGTCATGCCTCTCAAATAATCTTTTCACATGCTGATTTTCAAACTCTTTTCCTTGATCACTCTGAATTCTTTTTGGAATCCGACCTTCTCGAAAAATTGTTTGGAATGCTTTTGCTACTCCTTTCCCTTCTTTAGTTTTTAAAGGTTGAGCCCACGCATAACGCGAGAAAATATCAATGACGGTTAAAATAAAATTATTGCCCGAGTTATGTTTTGAAATGGAGGCGACATCACACAAATCTGCTTGCCACTGTTCATCGATGTCATGAACAATATAATGGCGGGTGCGGTACTTCTTTTTCGCTTGTTTGTGGAGTGTATAGGTAGCCTGACCCTTTAACCATTGTTTCACTTGTGATTGTGGAAGACCACTCGCTTTTGATAATTTCTTAATAGATGCAAATCCTGCCGGATATTTTACATCATAATAGATTGACTTCAAATGTTCAGTCGATGACGACTGACTCTTTTTCCTCCTTCTCATCTTTTTGTTTTCTTGCCTTTCTACATTTACAACAACTGCAGCATTTAGCTTTAGCGGTTTTGCGATCGTGTTCACATTGCTTAGAGGTTTCATTATGAGAGCTGGCGCAGCAAGTGCAAGTGACAACGACATTCACCTCTGGCGGCTCATTACATGGCAAGCAGCACATCTGCTTCATATTAATAGTCTGAGAACATGTATTTCCTGGGAGGAGCTGTTTTACGTTTTCCTTTTACTAGTTTTAGTGGTGATGTAGATCTACGTCGAGTTCTTCCTCTTGTTTGCTTAGTGAGTGTGGGAGGGGATGTAGCAGGTGACGTCTTAAACCAATTTGTTGGCATTTTCATCATCTGAAGCATTGGAGCAGTAGCCACTGTTCTTTCAATGTCTCATTATTTAAAGCAAATTTTGGCACATTATGCTTTTTCAATAGTTTAAGAAAGTATTACCAACCAGGTGGAACATAGCTCTGACGGCGCTTTCTACGTGTCGCATACTGAATCAAGTCTTCATAACGTGAAGCATCAATCACTTTATTTTCATCTGTAATGATTTCTCCTCTATCATTTACATTGAGATGGGATTCAATACTGTTGAAAAGAGATATGGCATGTGCGCGAGATGCTAAAGGTGTAGCAGTCGATACAGAGTCACGCATCTTATTCTTCAAGTTTTTCAATTGCTCAACAGTTTCCGATTGTAATAATACAGCACGATGTGGATCTTTGATGTGAACATTTTGCTGATAATCTATTTCTTTCCTATACATTTGATTTGCAAGAGGTTGTTTTACTTGCTGCATGGCAGTCAATTGTACATATTCATCCTGAGGAATAACAACCATGCGAGAATAAGAACTCATAGTTTGTAGATAATCATAGGCTCTTTCAAAATATCACTTCGAAATCTAAATTCTTCCAGACACTCATGCGTAAAGTCAATGAATAAGTAACCGTATGGTTTTTCAGTAGCTGCTTGAAAAATTTCAATTAAGGCTTTTGATCCTCAGGGTGCAAATTGTCGCGCTAAAATTTCAAATTGACTTTTATCTCGCGGATTCTTGAAAATAGCATAATAGTGTGTATTCAGGTTTCGTGTACGAGTTTCTTTTCCATCAGGAAACAGATTTTTGTGATATAGATGATGAAGCACCTTTTATGATGTGCTGCGCGAGTGAACATATCTGTAACATCTTTTGAATTCTTACTTTCTTTTAATAAATCATCCAATACAACAACATCATTAGACTCAAGTTTATCCACTGCAATAATTCCTTTATGTCGAATAAAGTTGCGACTTTGCAATTCCTGAAACAGCGACGGTTGATAAATACCATAACACCAAATCACTCGATTGATAGGTTCCTTAAACAACTCCCTTCTTTTATCCAATAAATTCAGCGTGAAAATAGTTTTACCTGCATGAGATAGACCTGATACAGTCAGAACTTTATCGCATTGAAGTCTGAAATCCATTTTAATACTTTGAGATTCAACATTTGCATAATTAACGCTTAGAGCCAAAGATATTACCCAATAGGTTACCCACGACAGGAGCTAACATTGGAAGTATTGCTGAAAGGAAACCACCCTTTTGTGTTAGAGTTTTCCTCTTTCTTCGAAGGGCGACTTTAGGATTGGAGATGAAACGCAATTTTGTGGCATATCGCTTAAGTAACTTTCGTTGTTTTGGTGCTAATTTCTTCGTCCTCAACTTCCTCACATGAGGAATAATTTCACGAATGAATTTATCGTTAGCATGTCGTATAGCATTGTATCGCTGATTTGCTTTCATTCGTCGGAGAGCTTGAATGGCTGAAGAAAACTTTTGACTTTTACGTTTCGTCATTTTACGTTTCGCCATTTTCCGTATTAGTCTTTGCTAAAACCTATCTTTACCACATTTGCATAGGTACTAACTATTGCGGCATAAGTGACACTCGAAATGAGCAATATCACAGTGGTTACATTTGCAAAGTTGAATGCAATTACGTATGAAACAGCGTTGACAAAAAGCATGCTTACATCTCTTGAAGATGCGCTTTTCATTTCCATCCTTTCGCTTACATACATCACAACACATAGTTTCACCGTTACTGATGTCTATAGCAAGTCTTTTTGAAGATATGAATTTGCTAGCCTTTTCTAAATAATAGACGCATGTACAGAAGGAATATACTTCGAGAGTGAGCAGACATAGCTCGAAAACCAGTTGTGCTACAATCAAGTACCACTGCATTTTCAATTTTTCTTTATGGAAAGTTGAATGTGAATATCTGAAATCGCTTCAATCACTAGACTGCTACCATGATGGTTAAATGCGTTAAGACGTTCAGCAACTTTTATCATATGTCTTTTAAAAAATTCTTGGGGGTGATCTACCACTTCCATTGAATAAGAAGCAAAATGGAAAGAGCGACTTTCCACCTCTTCCTTTCCAAAATGACTAAACTTAATTTTCGCAACTAATCGCGCCATGACAATGCTATCAGAGAATGTATTCATTAACTCTAGAAATAGAGTGCTAGCATCAGCGACCACTGCTTCGATGTCGGACTCATCTTTATGAAAATTTATCACATAATCTTGAACAGCTCCTTTTAAACTTTGCCTATGAAACTGTAATGTTCCGCAGTCGTTTGAGAAAGACATGATCGCCCTTTATCTAACCCATCCATTGCATGAAAACAACAACTCTTCTCATTGTAACATTTATTGAATCACTATAACAAGCATGCATTATAACTCAATGGTTTGAAAGAGATAAAATAGATACAGCTGGTAACTATCATACAGCGAGCAATGATAACCATACAGGACTTTGGCAGTGTTGAGGTAAGGAGGAAAGAAGCATTGGTTATGAACGTAGCTACTACAACGAACAGACAAAATAGGAACACACAAATCCTTAAAACGTTTCGTGACTTCATGGTAGTGTTGATTCACTCTACTATCCCAAAGCGGGAGCAAAATATCATCAATGATTAAATTAGGAAATACTTTCCTCTCCTTACCAGGATTATTACAAAAGATGCGTATAACATTGAAAGCAGCTAACCATCGTTTAAAGTCAATAAGAAGAACACTCTCACAAGAAAAGCCATAGTCTTGCAAATATTTCAGATTAAGTCCATGAATGTGTTTTCTCGCCCATTGATCAACATTGGGATCGCAGTTGGCATGTTGATGATAGACACTAACAATCTGATATGTCCAATTGTTCATAGCAATACCACTGAGCTCCTGTACAGGTTCACCCTCACAGTCCATAAAAATGATGATAGAAGCCTAAAACGGAAATTACACATCTAAGGAAACGTTCTATAACATATTACAAAATGAAGAATTACATCGATGCTTTTCACGACAAAATACACAAATGATATGATGGCAACGAAGAAGTAAAATGTATCTAATAAGACCACGTCTACGACACTCAAAGCACATAAGCGAATTGTCATAGGGTAGAGTTAGGAAAGGACTAGTAATTCTCCTTCTTTGATTTGCGTTTTGATGCAGCATTCTTCTCCGACTTGCGCTTCGTACCACTGCTGTTAAGGATTTGATCAATTATGTCGTCCACGTTGGGTGGTTTTGGAATATATAGGATGGATTCCATATGCATGGAGAGAGAGGCTATTTTATTATCCTTGTGCCGACCATAATATAGCCCATTCACTTTGAAAAGGATATCCCAAGTATCTTCTCCGAGCTCATCACATCTGATGGGTATTGAATGATCTCCCTCCTTCTTATAGTAAGTACACCAATGTGATACTGGTAGGCAAATGTGATTACCATCCCAAATCTTTCTATAGGGAGTATCCTTGTCATCTCTCGCCTTCCACTCTTAAGCAAGAGGAGTAGGAATGTCCATATTTAATGTCACGTACTCCTCAATAATATCAAGTTGGTGGCGAATGTACGGACTCACGGGGATCAGTCTGTAGTCCCCATACTGATTGCGCATTATCTCGACATCCGTGGAAGGGAGCATTCCCGTTTGGAGTACTACGCTATGATCGTCATAACGCAAGACTTGTTTAAGTTTACGCTGTAGTGGTGTAGGATTATGTACCTTAGTTGTTTCTTCCACTGGCCTCAGTTGTAGATGATCTGATCGTAGCGAACCTTGTAACGTTTGACCGCCATTTTGTCCTACTAGTGCAGCAGATGGAGTAGATGCCTGAAAATGAAAAAGATTGTATTAAGTTTACGTTCAAGGGAGGAGAGGGAGGAAAGTAGCGACTTACCATTTTAGTTGGATAATAGAATAGGGAACTAGAGAGAGAAAATGTGCGTCCGTCACTCGTGTGATTCAACGATGGAATGATTCTCACTGTGGAAGGCTCGCTATTTATATAGAAACGCTTGATTCTCATTGGATGATGATCCTCATTGGACAATAACATCAAGCTGATTCCAAATCTGAAATCCGTTTTCCAATCCGATGCTTCGTTTTGAAGCTACAGCCCAAAACGTCCAAAATTCTAACTCTGTCGTTTTTCGCCAATGTCCCAAAATCTTAAATGGCGTCTCACATCTAAACGAAGACATATATGAACAAGCCGTTTCTTTCACTGAATTTGTCTCACTCTTAGCTTTCAAACGAGCTATTGCACGACAAAATCCGTCCACTAGAAGCAAAGTTGGAAGGTCGGTGCCGAGGGGGGGGGACGTCAGCGAAAATTTTTCTCTCCGATTGACTTGAAACTCACCATACCGATGCAGAATTTCACGCTGAATCCGAATCTGGCCTCCGTTTTCACATCCGAGCACTGCTTCCACTCGAAACAGCCCATTTTCAACCCAACATTCAGCAGATTGCACGAAAAACATCACACACTATAGCCTCAAGGCAAAACCTGGCAGTCGCCCAAGTTCACCACGACACTCTGTCGTTCCAGAGGGGGGGGCGTCAGCGAACCTTTCGGACCCACTTGGCCGGCACACCACGACACTCTGTCGTTCCAGAGGGGGGGGAGTCAGACTCGAAGCACCACGGCGGCCGACCACGACACTCTGTCGTTCCAGAGGGGGGGGGGGCGCCGGTCGAGTGTTCGCCGTTTTCTTACTACTATTGTGCAAGTACCGCTCCTTAGGGAACCCCAGAAGGAATAGGTTTTACACAGCTCCTTACTCCTTTGATACAGACACTTTGCTGACGACAGTTCAGGTAGTCTCGGCACCAAATGATGAAATCTTGTGGAAGACCACATTCGATCAGCGATTCAAACAGAGAGTTATGGTCCAAATAATCAAATGCCTTAGCCATGTCGAACGAGATGAGTAGAACACCGTTACACGCAATATCGTCTAAATGTCTCGTGATGAAATCCTGGAGAGCCACATGAGCATGAGTTGTCGATGTGTGCGGCCGAAATCCAAACTGATTATTGCCGTAATTTGCCACGAAAGTGTCGCGCATATTTGCCACGATGATTCCTTCTAGTAATTTCGGGCAAATACATAAATTGGAGATTGGTCTCAATGAGTCAAGTGAGGGCTGCGTGCTCTTGGGGACTGGAGTGATGTTAGCTAGCTTCCATACTGACGAAAATTTCAGTTCAGTGATTGACATATTGAAAAGATGAGCAAGCGGAGGGGCGAGGATGTCACTTGCAGGTCTTAGTAGTTTTGGAGTCAGTCCATCGCTGCCTGGTGCTTTATTTGGTTTCAAGTTTGCCAATAACTTTTCAACATCGTTTACTGAAATATCGAATGCCCAATCGTCACATTTTTCAGTACTCGTTTCGCTGGACAGATTTCGAGCGGGGGTTGAATAAAATGACAATAATTTTGTATTGATGACCTCAACAGCTTCCTGCAGGCTTTCGAATTCGCTTAGCAGACGATTAAGGGGTTTCACACGTTTCTTGTTCGTCAGATTATTTACCATTGACCACAGTCCGGTAGCGTTACCAGTGTTTCTGTCGTCAAACCACTTTGATTTTGCTTTCCGTATTTCTTCTCTAATTTTTTCTTTCAGATGATGATATAAATTCCATTGCTTAATCCGGAAAGCGATGTATCTGTTGTTTATCATACATTTTATCTTGGGTGTCAACCAGGGTTTGTCTCGGCTTGTCATTGTAACCTCTGTAAATGGAATTGTTGATTGAGCTGCGCGTAAGACTTCAGTGAAACAGGAACATTTTTCCTCTAGACTATGCGATGACCTATAAAATGTTGGCCAAGGATATTCCTGTAGATGACGAAGATACATCTGAATGTTACTTTCGCGGTAATCATATACCTTAATAACGGATGCTTCAAGATCGTGACTGACAACGTTCACAGGCTTCAGAAGGACAGTCAAGTGGTCGGAGGTACCACGAGGTGGAAGAACGCAGGGAGGTTGATAATCCATCAGCAAGTCTTTATCTATGAGCATCTTATCTAAAACAGCATCGCCTCTGGTTGGTTTAGTAACAGCGTCGACCACTCCTAGGAAAGACGACAATGAAGTAGTGGGCAACTGGTTCAGGTCACCAGCTATGATTATTTTTGAGTCAATAAAACTTTCCGCAAAGTAGTCACTACATGCAGTTATGATATCAACAATGGAAGCATATGCTCCAGTTGAAAGATCAGGGGGAACATACATAGCCAGTATTATGATCTTCACAGATTTCAGTCGAAACCATATAAATTCTGTCATCAACGAAGAGAAGTCGGTCGACTCGGGCGGATACAGAAGCTCACAAGGGATATTTTCATGCACGTATACACATACACCTCCTCCTCTTCGACCATCAGAGCGGTCGTATCGAAATGAAACACCATAGTTTGAGATGTACAGGTAGTCGTCAATTGTCGTTGAGGTGAGCCATGATTCACATATTATAACAATATTTGGTCGATGGTAGTACAGAGACAATTTCAATTCATCTAGCTTTGGAATTACAGATCGAGCGTTTGATAAAAGAATTGACGGTCGCTGATTTCGGCTCGGTAAAAGCGTCATTAAAAATTTTGATTTTCATCTTTGGAGACGATTTTATTACGGTATATGTAGACTGCCTCTCCCTGTTCCCTGCGGAGTTTGCACTCTTCTATCAGTTTGCTTCTTTCCGACTGTTGGAGGGGCGTGAGGTCATGATTGAAATATACTGCTTTATAGGTTTGAGACTTGGCTAAAGAACTTGACTTCTTGAACAGATCTATCTTTTCAGCCGTCTTGCTCAGTTTCAAACGCATTGGACGATTTCCATTATTTCTGGGTCGACCAATCCTATGGTGGTCGACAAGAGTGGGCGATGTATCCAGCTCATCAAATATCTTCTCTATGTACGCGAGGTCTTCATTTTTCCTTTCAGCTACCGTGCCGTTTAGAGACTCCGGTATGCCACGGACAACTACGTTTAGTTCGAGTCTCTTACGATGTTCGAGTTCATCGATGATTGCAGCAATGTTGGAGTCGTTGGATGCCGATTGGTGCGCAATATGGTGTTCGATCTGTTGACAACGTGTCTGAAGATATTCAATCGATTTATCAGTCTTTTTCTCAAACTTTGAGTATTTGCTCTCGAGAGAATCCATTTTAAGCATCATAGCGTCAATATTATCAGCAATTTTGCTCATCTTCATCGAGATTTTCTTGTCAAGATCGTCAAGCCTATTGTCGATACTGCTCTGAACGTCTTTATTCTTTAGGATTATAACGGCATCCAGAAGGTCATGTTTAGTAATACTGGCCTTTCTTCTGAGAAGCTGTTCCTCGGATAAACGAAGAATGTCATTAACTTTTGCCATTTGCACCGGCAGAACTCAGCAAAGATAATCGCGACGCTCTACACCAAAAAGAGCACCACCAAAAATATGTTGGGAATCGGACTCGAACACGGATGGCTTTGGTTGTAGTCCGGACCTGAACCACTACACCACAAGCGCCGACGAGATTACTGGATGTTTTGCATACACATGAACCGATCAGAAAATATATGCTGAAAGGTGCGGTGACCTTGAAACACGTGATTTCTATGATCCGATTACTCCAACAAGCGTACATGACTCAACACCAAGAAAGATGAGTACTTTATATCGGGAAAACGACGCGACGTGAAGTAGAAATGAGATCACCAGATGAATAATGACACGAAGAGGACGACGATGATACCAAATTCGATAAAAATGATGCTGAGAAACCCTTGGAAAGGCGTGTATTCCACAAAGTTTTCCACAATATATGTGTGGAAGATAAGTGTGTAATATAATTCCACAAAAATTATAAATTTTGAAAAGAAAATTCTCCCAAAACTGACGCTTTTGAAAAATGTGCTGTGACTCAAAGTGAAGAACAACAAAGCCGTCGTTACATGATGCATAAAACTCGTTAAGTGTTGTAGAACTGATTTCTAAAATCTGAGCTAACTCAATAGACAGATATGGTCTAATGAGATCGGATGAATCATTTTGAAACACCCTGCTTCGAATTATAATGTAAAATGTTTTCTGAGCAGAAGATTTTTTTCTGCAATTCATGCCATTTTTTGTTTAAGTGCGTTCAGAAATCTGTAGACCGATGTATTGGATATTCAAAACAGGTTTTTCCTTCAGAGTAGCACGGCATCAGTATTTGTCTGTCAGACAGCGGTTGTTTGTTTGGTCTATCAGTATTTTTGATCGAGTGGTGATCCTTCAAGATGACATTCGGTTTAACAGCGTCTAAGAAGCTCCTTTTAAGTAAGTATTGAAGTTACAAGAAGCCCGGAAGCCCTCAAAACTTTTCCAAGTTGCACTGTCATGCGCGCTGATTTCGAGGATCCTCTAAACCAATTCCATGTCAGGTGAAATTTTACATGAAAACTCTGTGGACATAACTGTAACTGATGCAAGCGTTGTACGGCCGGGTGGAATTCCGACTTTCCGAAAATTAATTCATCTTTTATGCACTCGATCTCTTCTCAGAAAATCATAAGTGTTCAAGATACATGCAGATGTACATGCTTCAGTGGTCACTACTGATGACAATAATGTTTTTATTCAAACTTTAGAACAAAACCTTACAGACATTCTTATGAGTTTGTAGTTCTGACTGTTGGATAGCAATCGAAAGCTTTTTTGCGATAGACACATAAGAATGATGTCGACATCATAGAGAACTCCTGACTCTTTCCTACTCTAAATTGAAAAATGACTAGTCAGGGCTCTTTCATGCATTCTTTTGATGCTCGTTAATACGTGTCGACCGATCACAAATGACTTATAAACGTCACAATTCTTCATCCCATACGCACGCATATGTCATGTGCAATATGCGAGTCATAGAATAGTTAAACAAATTAACCGAAACCAGAAGAGATTGATGCACAGGAAAAGTGTGGAAGAGATACAGTAGATAAATGCAGAGGAACAATTTCAAGGAATCCGTTAATGTACCTCGTATTTGCTGAATAGTGCTCAAAATGTGAAAATCGCTCAATTTACACATCGCCATTTTACAATAAGAAAGCATGTGAGCATGATAATGAATGAAGTACAGGGAGAACGAGCATTTTCTGGGCTCCCTTAATGTGCTGATCATCAAAATCGGTGAGGTAATAAAAAAATTAATGAGATAGTGAAGTTATCACAAAGTCATGACTCTTTCGACTGAAAATGTCATATTGTCACTTTTCTATGAAAATGATCATGTTTGGTATCATCAGAATCCTTGCGATGTGGGGAGTACGAACATGTAAGTTTTATTCAAATTAGTTCAATAGTTCTTTTTCAAACTTCTTCAACATTTTTTGTCATTGCCGCTAAAGTACACAAACATGAAAGGTAAGCAATCTGCAGTCAGCATGACAGAACAAAGAAATGCCTTCATTATTTATTTTGTGTTGACCCGTAGTTCACCTTACATGGTGCTCGTGTGCTTTAGCGGTAAAGATGAAAAATATTGAATAAGTTTGAAAAGGAACTATTGAACTAATTTGAATAAAGCTTGCATATTTGTGCTCCCCACATCGAAGGGATTCTGATGATACCAACATGAATATTTTTGATAAAAAAATGAGAGTATAATATTTTCAGCAGAAGAGTCATGATAACTTTTTTGATGACAGTTTTGTGATAACTTCACGATCTCATTAATTTTTCATTGCCTCCGATTTTGATGACCAGTAAATCAAAAGAGAGCTCAGAAAATGATCGTTCTTCCATGCTTGATTCATTACCAAGCTAACATGTTGTCTTATTGAAAATTGCGATTTGTAAATTGAGCGGCTTTCACATTTTGAGCACTCCAGCAAATACTTTAACATCCCATTTGAAGGCTGAGAATACAAGCTCTCCAATAATGTATGACATGTTGTTGCACGACACGATTGGAAGGCATGAGAATCGATTGGGTTTCAACATAACTTGAGTGGTCCGTTTTTTATGATCAGCTCTGTGACTGCAAAAGGGAAATCCACCGTCGATCAGCTGTTTATTATTAGGCAATTTCTGGAGAAATACTTGGAATGCAATTAGGACAGAAGACATCTAATCGTCGATTACAAGAAAGCATACGATAGTATACACAGACCCACCTTATGGAACGTAGCAAGAAATTCGGAGAAGTTTGTCAGATTGTCAAAATTGTGCTACGAAGCAAGCAACTGTTGTGTGAGAGTTGGAGGCCAAGTCACAGACGCTTTTGTGTTCTCCTCCGACTTGAAACAGTGATGCTCTCCGGCTCCAATATTGATCAATTTCGGCTGAAGTGGGTGATGAGACAAGTGAGAATTTCGGGTGGATTGAATCTAGAAGACTTGAATTGTGACCGGTTGTCATATGTGGATGATGTCGATTTAATGGCCGAGAGCCTGGTAGTGCTGGATAAAAAGTAGACGGATACGGTGAGGCAAGAATTCTGCCAAATAAGTGGCTGGGACGACTGGATGGTTGTGGCGCAGAATCGAGTCGAATGGAACTGCAGTGGCAAATGGTCTGCATGGTCTGAGACCTCCGGACGGAGTGAGTATATTTGCAGAAAAGCGACAACTCAAAGACGTGTTTAATTTGATATAGAGTAACTAATTCTAAAATAAGAAATACAAAGTAGATACAAGCAAGGAAATGAAAACTAACTTATCTTCAGCACTTTCGACAACTCCAGTCACAATAAGATAACGTCATTAAGCAAAGGATGCTAAATAGTCTTGCTTTAAAAGCTAAAAACATTCAATTCATATAGGAGGTTAGCTATGAAAGGAGATTAAATGAAAATACTGAAATCAAGACATGTACAACTGGAAGTTAGCATAGATAAGATGAATGAGTTGATTTTTGTTTGTTTT
>CAJQUW010008023.1:0-165923 GCA_907163375.1 Prostheceraeus crozeri | reverse complement strand
TTAAAATACTTAATTATCGGCATTAATTAGGATAAACCGAGTAAGAAAGCCACATTGAGCATTCATTTATTCACATTGCTAGCAAATTAAACTCCTCTTGATTGACATGTATTTAAAAGAAATTTTCGATAAATTTTTAGGAGAAATGTAGTGGGTACATTCTATTCCTTTTTCGAAATGATACTACTGGAGCAAAATTCCAAAAACTACGAATAAACAACCAAAGGATAAAACAATCGTTTTAGTATGAAATGTATTAAAAATGCAGTCTACAAAAAGTCAGTCTACAAAAAAAAGTCAGTCTACGGAAAAAGTATTTAAATGCGGTATAGCATTAAAGTCGGACAGCTTTGCCCTTCTGCTCATTCTTCGTCCTCTTCTCCGTTCGTTCTCTTTCTCTTCCTCGTCACCTCCCTCTTTCTCTTCCTCGTCACCTCCCTCTTTCTCTTCCTCGTCACCTCCCTCTTTCTCTTTCTCCTCTTCTGCACCTCCCTCGTCCTCTCTCTTGGTCCTCTTCACCTCCCTCGTCGTTTCTCTCCGCCTCTGCACCTCCATCGTCCCTCTCTGTGCTCCTCTTCACCTCCCTCGTCGTTTCTCTCCGCCTCTGCAACCTCGCTCGTCCACTCTCTCCTCTTCTGCACCTCCCTCATCCTCTCTCTCTTCTTCTGCACTTCCCTCATCCTCATTTTCTTCCTCGTTTGCCTTTCTGTGTTTTGTTATATGTTTGAAAAATTCTGCAACGAAGAAAAGAAATGGATTGCATTATGCAAAATGGCGTTGACGGCATACAAATTGATTGTTGTTAAGGAAAAACCCTGGAAGACGGGGAGTTTATGTACATTAGACGATCATTTTATCGACTTTTATATCGTTTCAATCTTAATAAGTTTAAAAATTCAGATCAAGTCCACATGCGTACTTCAATTGAAAATCATATTATGTTATTAATCAACTATTGGGCTGAAATATCGCATGTTTTTTAAAAATGCTATTTTTCGACCTGGCCGAATATCCGGTCTATCCCTATATGCCCATGGAATTGATTAAATATATTGATAGATCTGAAAAAACATCCATTTCAGAGTACTTTACTACGAACATACATCACAACAAAATATAAAACATAAAACTTCACGATACAAAATAAGAGTTCTAGATCTTATGAAAAATACAAAAATAAAAGATGGACAGCCAACAAAAAACAAATGTTAACATATTTTATCTCTGTGTATGATTCGAGTTTAAGGTATGGAAAATGCATAACATACCAAAAATTGTAGATCAAAGTCGTCAGAATTTTCATACAAATTACTGAAGAGATAGTTATTCCGAATTACAAAGGCACAATTAATCTAACTGCTGAAATTTCATAGAAAGTAGAGTTTGTTGTATCGGCAATAAAAATGACACATTATTATACACTCTAATCCTTCAAAAAAAAAAAATAAAAAAAAAAAAAAAGAAAAAAAAACAATTTAGTCCTGATGAAAGTATAAGCAGTATTGACTGATTTTTATGCACCATCAGTGTTTTAACAAGGAAAATTTTCTATAATTTCACCATCTATCGGTAACGCTCACTGCATGAAAGATGCCATTCATCACGGAATCAGAGATTGATACATTGTTTGACTAATACAACACGCTCAAGAAATTCCAGAAGAGATGGTACAAATAGACTCAAATACAAGTCGAGTTATAAGAGATGAAACTCGTACATAAAATCCTGCACTGATAGCAAAAAAATTTCAATGGATATACACATGACTCGAGTGAAACTCGAAGAAATGGAAAAATCAGCACTTTTAAACTAAAACATTTTTTCCAAAACACTAACTTCTCCATAACTTTTCGTTTAGTTAATATCAGATTGCCGCAGATATTGACATGCAGGAGGTACATCCCAACCTCACAGCCCCTATACAACAAGACCTTACCCACCCACCACCAAAACCAACTCAACCTTTTCTCCTGGTCGACTATGGACATTAACATTATTCACAGTCATGAGCTAAACGACTCATCTGAATTGGCAAAAGTTGGGTATCAAACTTAATGACATTTGGACTCGGACTTCAAGAGAATTATTTTCCTGAAGAACTAGATACAGTAACTTTATCACTCCTCTTTAACTCAACTTATATTTTTAGCTTTTTACTACTCTTCTGGAATTCTCTTGAGTTAAATTATTAGTCACCCTGATCTACTCAATCTCTGATTCCTCTATGAATGTCAACTTCCATGACAGTGCGGATTACGATAGATTGTAAAATATAGAAAAAAATTCTTTTCAAATGATGTTGCATAACAACAGAGCCAAGAAGCAAAGATTTAATGAGATACGAAGGAACAAATCACATGATTGGACGGAATCTGACCTCAATTCGCTATCTTCAATTATTCATTTCCGCATCTATAATACTTTAAACATTTCAAAATTCCAAAAAAGTTAAGAAAAAGAATGTATTTTGAGGAAAAAAATGAAAAAGGTAGGGAAATAGGTAAAGTAGGAAAAGTAAATAAACTGTACCTACTTATGTGTAAAGAAAGCACATTCTGTCATTCATTTAACTCTTACTCTATCTATGTGAAACTGGTTTTCTTTTTGGATAAAATGAAAACGTATTAAAAAACTTTTGAAATCAACTTACGATGAACGACCGATTTGTGTTGTCTGACATCATAAAACTGATCCGCAGTTTTGACAGAATGTAACAAAATAAATATCTGAGACAAACCTCTCCCTTTGATATACCAGCTTCGCGCCGTACGTTTTTGGCTCGGGCGGTAATCCGGTGCTGTTATGGTCGACCGCAAATCTGTAAAATATTGAATGTATATATTGTAATAAGTAGGCCTGAAGTTTTTCATAGTTTAATTTACAATTGGATTGATGTCATTTATATAGCATTAGTTTCCTTTATAGTAATGATTAAGTGTTGATTGATGTCATGAATTGAAATAGCATTAATAAACATATGAAATATAGATTTTATATATATATATAAAGATTGCCAGAGAGCCCAGTTCGCCTGGGCATGTTGATAAGCAAATGTCCCTCAGCTTGAACAAATAAAAATGCACGAAATTCCTTGGCAGCTGTAGACGGCAGCGTTCGTCCTTCAAGGACTCGTACATACGGCCGGACTGGCCCAAACTAGCTATCACATCTAGAATGTTGAACTAGCTGAATGACTGGCACAACAGGCTGTTCTGCGATTTTTATCCTGCTTTGCCGTGCGGCTGATAATAATCAAAAACTTTTACATGAACAAAAGACATAAGAGACACTATCTCTAGAATAACGACATACCTTCACACATGTATTGGAAATTATATTCCCGATAATTGGCCAATGGTGTGGCGTCTCTTTACAAAAACAATGTTTTCTTTCGTCTGCTTTCAATGGGAATATAAATCTTCTTTTCATTCTCCGATAAAGGAGAGAAGGAGTTGGTGCATGTCGGGGACCATGTTTAAAAGCGCTGAACCATACTTTGAAGGTTTTATTTGTCCTGAAAAAAAGAAAAGTAAAGGATAACAATAACATTTCAACATGACAAAACATTTTAAACCGTGGCCTACGCTTTGCACTTAAGCACCACAGCATCGTGATCTCGTTAACAGGCTCCTGTACGTTTTTTTATCGTCAATCTGTCCAGCGGAACCAGTCTTACCGATGAACGCCGCTAAGCAGGTTATTTAGGATATCTCTTTGCTGAAAAATATTGTGAAATTCGTTTGAAAATGGATGCTTATCGTAAGTTGCAAAATTTAGTGCCAGGGAGATCAGAAGTTAACCCAATTTACCTCCTTTTCTCTTGTTCGATAGCTACAATTTGACGTAATTAACTCCTTTACGATCTCCTAAACTATCAGCTGATATTTGCAAACACGATATACTCTGTTATGTCACCGATGTATGCCTACCGGATCCATTTTGCATTCCCAGTTGATCTTGTCCCTAGAGGCTACATTTTAAATTCAATCATCACAAGTTGTACGAGTTTTTCGTGATTATATCTCAAATAAATGACAGAATTTATAAAGTAAATTAATATGAAAAGCCTATTCAACACATGGGTCTGTTCGATGAATCTCATCTGTTTTTCCTCATTTTCTCGATAAATACCATTTGACATCCATATGACTACAGGAGGTACTGACCTGATTGAGTAGACTAATCAAATTAAAAAATCCCAAATTTCTCCTTGAAATGAATAAAACTCTAAAATGACAACAAAATGACTCGAATTTTTTTCATTTGGCTCATGTGGCTAAAAGATTTGCCAATCTTAAAAAACTTTTAGTACCCTGAGCAAATAAGGTCGTATGTGCATATCATCCGTATCCACATACTCTATGAATCATCAATTAAGCATTCAGAGTTATTAAGTCCATCACTAAATTCTCAATGATATAGAATGATATAGATGATCAAGTTGATCTCATTATGTTGATAATTTTTTATTATTCAAAAAGAGGAAATGCAGATTTTACGAATAAATAAATCAAATAGAAAAAGCTTACTTTCGAAATGAATTATGGTCACTCAACCCCATCTGCTCATCATGATCTCGATGCTTTATTTCCAGATCAGCGAATAATCTGAGGCAGTCGCCATCGATTCTTCTTTTTCAATGTCTCGATCAGTCTATGAAAATAAAAAGACAATGTCTTGAAAATGATTGAATTGAAAATTTTTCTTATCATTGAAGTAAACAGATATGATACACCATTCGAATTAACAAGCTATCGTGAAATTTTCAAAGAATTTCAATGGAATGGAGATTGTCCGCATCATTAATGGAAGAGACATTTTTCTAAGAAAATTACAAGAAAATAAAAGAAATCTGTTTCAGCATTTGATCATCTTCAAGCTGTTATGAAATCCCTAGCACACTAAATGCAATGTTTTGCAAATATTAAGTTTGTACTTGTATTGAGAAAAGGATTGAACTTAAGCTATCTCATCGTAGGACTTTATGTGCTGTGCTAATGAAGTATACATATAGATTATCATATCAACTATTCAATACAGCATATTTACATTTTCATTAAGAATATGAAGGCAGTTTTTTAAACGTTTTAATGAGCGTGTTAAGGACGGTTATCGGTAAATAATTCAATGATCGATTAGGCCTATATTCATTGATTAACATGCACTGAAAATAGAGGTAACTGCTAACATGTCCCTCTATAATTAGTATCCGAAATAATCTGTCATTTCTACAATTATATATTAGCTAACTCTGGCATCCGTGCTTATTGAATCATTTGTTTCCCAAAGTGAGCGAAAAATGGACATGCTTATTGAGCACTAGAAATGATTTTTATCATCACTCATCCCTGAAATATCTAGATTCTCATCTGAAGTTCTCGTTAGCAATCTGGATTTAATTACTTATCGATGATAATATACATCCCAAAATAACCTTCGTTCCAGAACTCTTGACGGAATCTCGACTTGCATTCCTGGCCTGTTTTGAGCAAGCGCGAATGTCCACCACATCCTATATCTCTGAAAAAATCAGCTCGCACCGAACCACAAATGGTTTGTTTTATTTCCAAACAACACTTCACCTAAAATTTGTGCATATATTATAATATATTGGCATCCATCGTTTAACATTAGTTATATGCAAAAAAGTAAAAAAAGAGAGATATTTTGAAATTATAGTTTCTGAAAAATTCCTCGCTAATAACAATGATCTCTCGTAGTTCAGAATCTAGAGAAATGATATCTACGACAGACAGAGAAATATTAATGATCAGTTAGTATACTAAACTCTAACAGGGCCCCGGAGTCCCTGCTAAAATCCTGTTCGTAAATACGTTAGAATTAACTCATAATATTATAAAAGTATAGCATTTCATTTCTAAGAATGAAATCTTAAATCGCAAATAAGTAAAATTTTTTAAATTTTCAGTAATTTCTCCTAATCTGTTGAAATGACATTAATGCAAAAGCAAATTCTAACTGCCTCCAATTAGTTGACTTTTCTTTAACGAAGATGTAAATGTAAAACACTCCCTCATTTACTGGAACTCGTACTTTGAATTTCGTTCCATTCCGAAGGAAAATGGAGACAATCGATAATGGCAGCACCTCATCAAACGGTAGGCACGTGCATGTCTATGGCAGCGAATGAATTTATTCTCTCTCCCTCTCTCTCACCAACAAAAAGATGATTACATTTTTACTTAGTTACATAAACCTTATTTAATGCCTTACCACAGTTGAATGAAATCAGAAGCACAATTTCAACTTTGAATGACGGAAATAAAGGTGGATTCCAATTCCTGAATAAAAATAACTCGCTATCCAAGGAGTTCCCGAAACGCCGGGACAGTGACGCAAGATAATGGCCAACTGAAATAAAACAAATTCGAATTTTAATGAATATTATAATCAAAACGATCAATGAAGGTTGTAGGGACCACATGTTGCCACTTTTATTTTTCATACATACACCACCTTTGGTTTTTTTTAGTGCAACGTATACATTGAACCTCTTTTTCATTATAAAGAGTTATTAAAATTAGAGTATGATTAGTAGATGATAATTCATTTTACAGACATCAAGTAATCATTGATTGATTTTGATCAATTTGTCAGCATTGAAAAAAATCTAAAGGATATCATCTTTTTTGCGATTTACATTTTTAGGAACTTCAATTCATTTGATTTTTGACATCAAAATTATTATCTAGGTAAGACGATAATCTTGGATAAGACTCTTTTAGTACCTTTTTAATTCGTAATGACAGGTTGGACTCGTTTTGCTTGACGTCTGGCTATTGGTCTTTGTTTTTGCTGCACGGCGGGCTTGTTGTTGGTAGTTCAGAGAACATTGCTATAATGCGCCTTTGCCAATTTTCATCAAGTAGTGTTGAAACAGTACTTGTCATGTTTGTTGAAAGTGTTAAGTTGTCCATATTTAGTTGACAGGAGGCGATTGTCAATCAATGTTGGCTACGGGTCAATCTGAAAAAAAATAAGGTTTCCAAAGTTTTAAACAAGTTTATAAACGGAAATAAACGGTACTTTAACACTTCTTGTTCGGTCTCCAACATCAATTTTCGCTTCATCAAAGACACAACCAGCAGTCCCTGATGTTGACGGACCGTCCACGTCTCGTAACTGTGATGCCTTTTGTGATGAGTGTAGACAGTGACTGCAGAAAACCATAATGGTAAGCAAATAATACCGACTCTGGTTTTAACGTCTTTTCATAATCTCTTTCAAAGCCAATAGTTATCCAAAATCATTCGTGAGTACGTGTTTGGAAGCATCAAAGCGAAAATACAAAGAAAAACAAGATGAAAGAAGAATGAAGAAGGACAGAGAGGGGCAGATTATTAATTAAGCTTTTTCAAATTGTAGCAAAATGTCCAATTGGATAAGCAAAACCTCAGACATCACCAAACAATTGACCAACAACAACACCTAATGAACACATAAATGTTTGATGTTAATTAACACCAAAGGAGACTGATAGGATAAACATACTAGCATCCCACAAATCGAGCATTTCGTCCAAATCTTTTGTAGGACCCCCGTTTCTTCACCTTTTTGAAGCTATTGAGGTGAACTCTTTTAGTTCGTCGCCCGAAGTTCCATTTATGGCACAGAAGATTGCCGACTCAGATTTCCTCGAGCTTTCCTCTTTTGCCACATAACGGGACACATCGTGTGATGCCTCTTTCCCTGTTCCATCCGTTTTTCGTATACTGTGGTAATGAACACGTAAAAGTACATAGCAAGAGATAATGAACATTAAGCTTTTACGTATCGTAAAAGTTTGGGCAGTAAGCCTTAAAGATTGTTTTTAAACAAACTGTCGCCACATACCACATCCTACTACTTCCAAGCCTACGTCTTCACTGCCTCTTAGATTGCAAGATGAGGCTGCATGCGAATTCCAGCCCCTTTTTAAAGAATCTATCTTCATCACATCCTAGAATCGATCAATTACCAAGCTACACCTAGAATTCACTTATTTCGTGTGTGGACAGTATCATAAGGCTAACCCGTACCTTTTCACTCGCTTTTAGAAACTGTTTTTCCATATCTTCCATTTTTTTTATTTACAGAGAATAGAGCTTCTTTAGATAGGCCAACTTTAGAAAATAAACTTGTTTTCCCTGAGAAGTTCCTATAAATAGCGTTCTGTTAATTTTCAAGTCACACGTTTAGGGTTTAGGCTTTCACGTATTTTATTTTGTATTTACTTTTACTAAACTTTCAATACCGTAACATTTATTTGAACAAAGAAGACAAGACCGATTTACTCCAATGATTCAAAGTAATTTACAAAAAAGAAATCAATTGAGGAATTTTGCGAAAGGAACATGAATAATGAGGGCTCCTTAAATTGTTTATTTAAAACGGAATTGCATCATGCCCATTTTTGTATCTTTGAAGAAGGCATGCAAACTCAGACTTATTATATCCGTAACTTAACTGACGAAAGGATTTAAGATAAATGCTGGTAAATAATTATGAAGTACATAGATTTATTTTGTACCTATCGTAAGTTGTTCACGATCCTGCGATTTCCCCTTGCTCCAACTCAACTCCGCTTTTTTTTGCTCTTAGTAAATTGACCACCACCTTAAATATAAAGAAAGAAGACATAGATATATAAAACCAAGTGAGAGTCTAATAGCAAAAAAACAGAAATGACCGTAACCAAGTCCATCAGCATCAAGATCAACGTTGCTGATTTCGATCCTTTTCATTTCTATTCGAACGTTCCTGTAATGGAAGGGAGATAAATTTGGAAGCATTGAAAACTATATACATCGTACCTTAATAAGGTTTCACCGAAACACTATAACTAACTCAGTAACAAGTCCATTTTCGGTGTGATCTTCTGAACTTTCGTCTACTTACGTAGACTAATTTGTGTTTAGGAAATCAGATGAGCTACAAATATTCAACGTTTATCAAATTCATACATAGTTCATTGCAAACTTATGAAGTAGGTATGCCCCAGCTCCTAACGCAGCGTAGCCGATATATGGGTATACTCCCCATGGTCTCAATGCCATGCTTGGCCTATGCGAAAAAGCTTACCTAGCAACGGTTGCCATGCAAAATTTTCACGCATTCAACTCAGCTATTCCATATTGGGGGAATACGTTCTTGGTCTCGCTGCCCATAGCTGTCTTAGTTTTGGCTACAGATTTACATAATTACGATTTATAATCCACACCGATCCATTGACATTCGCCAACTATCATCTGCGTTTGATAGCCCACTGCTTATTCAAAGGAAGTTAGGATACGATAAGTTAATGGGTACATGGTCGGTTCCTGACGGAGACTCATCTAGCCTCAAACACGGTGCAGTTAAATTTTGAAACTTTTGAGACATGTTTATTTACAGTGTAGGTGTCAGGTAACAATTTTACATGCCATATTTCTTAGTCGGTAAATTCCTGGTTAAAGTAAAGAATTCTGGAACCCGCTCCATCTTAAATAGAAAATTAAACACGGCTTAACAAGTTGTGTGTGCCTGTAGACAATCAAATTGCACCAATATACTCAGCTACGACTTTTCTGTTTTGAACTTGAGCTATATGTGAAGACGATTATAACCCAGCGTTGAACCAACTAACGCGACCGACTCAGGCCAATCAGTATGTCTGCAACTAAAACACTTAACCTCATGATTGGTCCACATTTAAGCAATATCCTAAATCCCCGCGACTTCTAATATAGGTCAAGGTACCTATAGCTAAGATGGCGAATCTTACTGTAATTATTATGATAATGACTCAAACAGTAAACATCAACAAAATTCAAACAATTAACATCAATAACTGTTGAACTTAGTTGTATATCTTACCTCCTTGCTCTTCCATTATGGGAAAAATTATTTACTTGGTAAATAATTTCAACAAATTCTAGTGAAGCAGACAAATTTGCGAATAAAATCTCCGATGTTTCTAGACGGCAGTTTAGTCCCGTAATCTTTGAAATTCAAGTGCCCCAGGATGTTGTTAACTGTCCCCCTAACATAAATGGTTTTAACCTAATTTTCTAGGATGTGCCAGCTTTGTGCACGGGTTATTTTTTCGAATTTTGCTTTTCCCTCTCAGTTTAAAAATTCAGATCTACGTTCGAGGGGTGGCCAACTGCGGACTGTTAGGTTAGCCTTCACTTTTTGCTTCTGAAAATCTTAGGTGCCTTTGAATTTTCTTCAACGTCAAAATCCAGTAACACAAATAAAATTCGCCGTTGTGTCACACCGTCTAAAACGTTAGTGCAGCTGCATCTTGAGATAAATAAGAAAAAACATAAAATATAAAATTTCAAAAGTATCGAAGTTAAAGTCATATGATTCAGCACATGAACATATGATGTCATGAATTGCATGATTCAAGAGGAACAATATTGGGACAGGGGTCCACCAAGCCCAAGTATCCAACATTGATTCAGCACATGAAAATATACATGTATATACACTGCGTAATCACGATGATGCATGCATTTCAAAAGACAATTCGGCCAGGGCTGTGGGCTGTGATATGAGAGCAGCTGTGTGTTAGGTAATTTTATTTTAATAATTAGGCTCAAGCCCAGAAACATTGATTCAGCACATGAAAATATATCTATACGCTCCGTATCACGAATGTTATGATTCAAAGACAATTCGGACAGGGGTCCGCTCAGGCTCAAGCCCAGACATTGAGTCAGCACAATAAGAAATAAATAAAAATTGTATGTCGCTCGTATCACGAATGCTATGGATTCAAAGAACAATTCGGCCAGGGGGTTCTGCCAGGCCTTCAAGCCCAGACATTGATTTTTTTTCACAAAAAAACACACAAACTTTTTTTGATGTTCGACTTCTTTGTTGGTTTTGTGATGTTTTGTTGTTTTCTTTAGGTGTGCTTTGTTTGTTCTTGATGCTGTGCGTCGTGTTTTTTTTCTTTTTTTTTGTGGGAAAAGAAAATTTGTTTTATTGTTTTTTTTTGGTGTATTTGAAAAAAAAAAGATGACATAAAAAAATAGTAGAACAGATATACATGTACAATACGCTCGTATTCAACGAATGGATGATTCAAAGACAATTTCGGCGGCTTCCGGCAGGGGTTCTGCCAGGCTCAAGCACAGGACATTGATTCCAACCAACCTGAAAATAAATATACCTCGTATCACGAATGCATGATTCAAAGACAATTCGTCCAGGCGGTCCGCCAGCCTCAAGCCCAGACATTGATTCAAGCACAATGAAAAATATTTATAAATTAATGTGTGTGATTTAATTGTATGTATTAAGTAAATTTATCTCTCTGGATTTAACTTGATTAGTAAGATAATTATGTCAGAATGTGGCGACATTGATCTCATTAATAGTTACTTATGGTTGTTAATCAGCAAAACAAAAAGCAATTCGGTTTCATACAAACCTGTGTTCAAGATAAGGCTTGTGGGCTCAGATGAAGACAAAGAAACAGTTTAACATAACTTCGCGCCTGCCCATACAAGGCGATTACATCTATCTTCTAAATCAGTGGTTCGTCATTTGCCTTGACGTCATTGCCGGGTTCCATGTCATGTGAGGAGAACAAATGGTTGGGAGATGGGACAGTGAGCGTTCGTTTGAATGGAGTGTGAACAATGTTATCCCCTCGTTTAAGCGCGAAGACGCATTACGGTCGACCTAGGTTACCTGTCAATAGGGATTATTGCAAAAGCAGTGAGAGAGCAAGGATGCAATTCATATAGCTTTAGAAGAAAAAGATGATTTTATTGCGACAAATGCTAGCTAACTTCCTGCCATTTGTATGTTTTTCGTGAGAGAAGTTTGGTGTGCACAACATTCTCATGTTAATACATACTGTAGGAATTTTTAAAAATTAACGCTCAGCAGTTCACTCACTATGAAGTGTAACCACAGTTGTTTGGCTTGTTTAACTTCAATTTCGAAAGAAAATCAAAAATGGACTTGCCATTTGCGGCAAATTTCAATGATTTGTTAATAAATCTATCCAGGTGTGAGCCAAATTCGCCGATTCGCAGTTAAAGCCGTTTATGTGAAGACTTCTTAACCCGCAACCTTATAAAATTTCCTACTACCAAAATAGGCAGGTCTACCTATTTAATGACAAAGTATACACATTTATTGTAATTGTATCAATGTTGTGTGTGTGTAAATATCTACGTACGTTTTTTCTTCGAGATATTCTGGCTGTTCTCCAGGCGAAAAAAAGCAGGAAATTTGAGGTATTAAAACTTGTTACATTAATCAGCTGCTTGTGTGTGATCTTGGAAATTTTGTTTTAATTTTAAGAGTTTCATAAAGATAAATACAATTCTTTTTCCATAAAACAATTTAAATTACTATTCTTGTTAACTTTTAAACAAGAATGTGTAAAAACGGTTTTAAATTATGGCTATAATACACGTTTGGTTATAAAGTGGTATATGTAAATGTAACAATCTAAAAAAAAAATTGATAACAACTCATATTTTTTTAGAGTGGTTTATACATATCATTATTTTATCGATGAAAAATGTAAGGTATTTTGAATTTTTATATATAACGTTTGTATATGGGGCCGGTTCATGGTGTGAGATGAAAAATGGAGGGGGCTTCATTTGGTTTAAGCGTGACGAAATTAAGTATTAGGGAGTGTTTCATCCTCACAGCGTGACGGAAATGTGACGAGGGGGATGGGCTTGGTGGGTTTCGAAAAAACGGTGGTCCAGAAATTTGCGTAGACGTAATATTGAATTAGGCCCCTATATTATCTAAATTCTTTCAATTAATTTGCAGTTGATGACATTAATATTGATGACTTATGAGCTTAAAATCGAAAGAATTGTCAATTTAGGAAAGTATATATCACTGCTCAAAGAAGAACAACAAGAAAGAATGTCAAACAAGAACACACGCTTCTGTTCTATCATAAACTGTTAATTATTTTTTTTACAGGGTGTCTGTTACTTTCAAATATGGCTAGATATGTTGAAAAACTAGTCAGAGGAATCTGATTCAAAACCAAACAAACCTATTGGTAGAGAACAAGTAAAGCAAAAAGTCTGATAAAATCATAAGTGGACGGGCTAGAGTGTTACTTAATAATACACCACATCATGGACACACACAGATGGCGTTTACTTTTTCACAGAAGATGGGAAAAATGTATGAAAAATAGTCAGGGAACATATATTCAAAACCAAACAAAACCTATGGTTAAGGGAACACAAGTTAAAAGCGCAAAACAAAGTCTGATAATATCATAAGTGAGTCGAGAGTGTTACTTGATAATAAACATCGTACAGCATGTCTGACTTCTGAGGAGACTTACTTCCTGACATGATTTGAATTTTTTTCAACAACATATTCTGAATAATGCTTGGAAAACTACCCCCCAGACAAATTGATTTTCATAAAAAAATTTGATCACTACGCGCCATTCCGAATCTCAAATCCGTCCGCCACTGTCTCTCCCCGCAAATGCACGCTAGTAATTTCCTATACACCTAACTACTTGCATTTCATCGACAATATTATTTGTAAAATTATTATTTTTAGGCAGTAATAATTATGGTTTTTTTTCTTAGGGTTAATTTTGTAAACCTTTTTTCGGACATGTAACAGATGTGTTTCAATGCCCAAGAAGACCTTACATGTACAGGTTTCCTTTACGGGAACGGGCTATGAGAGTGTCGGGGGGGCCCTCCAATTTGTAAAAATAGCGTTTTTTTAATTTTTTGCCGCTACAGCTCTTCAATTCATACAAATTTTAGTACCAAAATAGAAGCCTAAGATCCCTCTATATTTATCATATCGAGTACAAAAATAGCTGTAAGGTCATTGGAGTGACGTAGAATATTGAATTTTCAAGTCACTTTTGGAAGTGAGGCGAGAGTTAGAAAAATATTATTATTATATTAGTATCAGGCAAATTCAAACAACTTTCATCTGAGGGCAGCTAGCTTTGAACTGACTTTGCGAAAATATACCATACCCCCATCATAGGCACATTCCATTCCATAGTTTCCAACCAATCGACATAGCTAAAACAGTAGTTGCGTCCTCAACGATGCGAATAAAACAAGACTGAAGTGGCTCTTGTAATTGTAATACAATGAGCCGCTACATGGAGGAAGGACTGAATCCGAATCCGAACATGTTTTCCTCCCGTCCAAGTGATCCTACACAGCCGGGAAATTCCAACCTAGTAGCGAAACCTCTGCCACTTCTTTCCATGCTTCCTGCAGTGTACGAGGCCCCTGAAAAACAAACAATTTATTTTATTTTCGTTTAAAAAAATATTTTGTTGTCTTTTTCAAACGTGTTATCTTGCCAATAATCATTTATTTCATGAAACTAACTACAGTAGGATTTGCCTAATCCCGCTCCGCCATTCGTGTAATCCGCCACTTTCTATTCTTTCTGTCCGACAGAGTCCATATTGATCTACCCAGCTTGTGTAATCCGCCAGTTTCGCGTAGTCACCGCCACTTTCTCTCAGGGGTCCCTTGAGGTGGCGGATTAGACGAATTCTACTGTATTATGATTACCTCTCTATTTATTCATGACATTGATATGGAAATCTAAAACACAATTTATGGTGTTTGCTATCATATTATAGTCAAAGAGAGTTGAACTTTGGATATCTCTGTTTAAACTTTAATCACAGAAAATATACATATCCAACTGTTAAAAAGGGCGTTTTTTGAGAAACAAAAGCGCGCACAGCTAAAAATAATCATAATAAAATCACAAAGCCTAATGTTTTTCCACTACCAACACCATTATCGTAGTCTAAAGCATCAATAATTGATATGGTAATGAGCAAATTTGGAAACCCTATAGTGTGTTACTCAGAGTATCAACAATTCGTAACAATCTCACATAATTTAATTTTGTAGTCTGTGAATCTCTTCGTAATCATTTTTTTTTAGGGTGAAAGCTATGCCGAACATGCGAGCTTTGTACTGGATCTCTTCGGGCAAGGCAACCATTTGAAGGACCACAGTCGTGAATAGGAATTTAAGCATTTGAAGCAGGATACTTCAACGAGAAAACTAAACCTAAACAACCAGAAAAGAAAACCAGTAAATAAAACTAAAAAAAAAAACACATAAAGAAAACCAAAATCAATGATCCCTTGGAGGAGGCGACCTGTGATGGCCTTAAAAAAGATGTTAACCAATTATGTCCGACAAGAGACGGAATTCGGCATTCTTTGTAAAAGAGTGTTGGAGCACCAGCTCAATCATTTCCCGACTGAAACGTTTGCACTTGAGTTACAGACAGTAGATACCAGTCCTCATTCAGAGAAACTTTAATCTCACTTGAGAAAGAAGAAAATGATATCCCATTATCTCAATATAAGGTAATTCCCTGAATTTGTTTTTCATACGACATTTGTTTTTTATATGACATTTAACTATGTACTATTTTGTTCGATTTGATCTACATGTATTTTAATTTAGAGTTGTTATGTCCGAACAGTTTCTAGTTATCTGGTGTTTGTTTGAGCTCGACATTCTAGTGCTATAATTACAACTTGGCAATGTAGACGGCGGCGGGTAGCCAACCTTTATTTCATTCTTTTTGTTATCAAGAGCAAATTAACGTTACATTCTGTTTTTTTTCTCCGACCTTACTGTTTACATTTTGTTACCATATTATAGGTCTGTAATTTTCCACACAGTTCCCACCACGGAAAATCCCACACACAGTCAAAGAACGTAGCATAATAGTTAATTATCAAAATGAGTTAAATTTGATTGATAACATACTGGTAACTAAATTTGATACTTCGACTAATCAACATTTTCTTTAATCCCACTCCGAAACCATTAGACGTAACCTATTCGAAGTGTACATGCATAACATATAGAATGAAAGAACACTGACTGTAGTATCAATCTCCTGAATATTTTCCATGCAAACTGAAATTCTATGAAATTATCGATGTAAACTCTGAAAAAATACATGGCATTAAATGATGTCAATACTAACATCTGAAAAGCAATAAACACAGGAAGTACCTATATATTAGATAAATAACTACGACTGACCTCGTTAATATTAGATCCGGTCATTATCCCCCCCTTTGATTATACCTACCAATATAAACTCGTTCACAACATCAATAACCTCCATTCATTATTTTTTCATGTCCAAGCCGGGTGAAATCACGCCTACATCAATTTGAAAATATCCTGATCTTGGGACACATATATTCATGCGTAGATTATACAAAAGCAAAATTTTCATTTGCTCAACAAGATCTTGCGAACACGAAAGCCACCGATACCTGTAACATATGTCTGGTGCTTGGTGTACCACCGATAACATCAAACTTCTTTTACAGAATACTAATCACGATTCCAAAATTGTATTGTGTTTATACACTAGACTGTATTAGTAGGACTACGCACCAAGTTAAAAATGCATGGGCCGTATGCATAAAAAAAGCAAATGCCTTTTTGCTTCAATATCTAAGCAAAATCTTAAGTTCGCATGCGTTGGCAGTTCTGTTTTCTTTAACCCCTTCTACTGCGCATCCTATTTTTTCTACGTCCTGCGCCACCTAGTGACAAATGTCACCACCTCTATTATTCAGTTAATTCTATGTGTGAATATATACTATCGTAATTATCCTAAATATTATTTTCAGACATTGTTAGGATCGAAAAACACCAAATACTAGCATCCCAATAATTTTTCTATTTTGAATAAAAAAGTCGAAAAAAAAACGGCAGGTGACTATTCGCAATCACTGCAGGACAACTTTCTGGTGAGTCAGGGCCCCACAAACTTTATACATTCACTGCAACTTAGTGCTGATAAACGACGCACTTGGCACTTGAAACAACCTTCCACGAGTTTCGCCAGCATCAGGTACAACTTGACGGTCAGACAAATTCACCATCCGTCTGCATCATTCGATTTCGTACTAGAGTGTTCAGGGAAGAGAGCGTCCATCCAACGTCGTGAATGTGAGGTCTAACAAGACACTCTCTCAAGTCAAATCAGGAGAACAAGCGCCTTTTGGGGAAATTTTTTTTCCCGTATTCCCATTGTGGGTTTGACTTGTATCCCCACCACATAAGCATTCCCAGGCAGAAAGGTCCAAGAATATGAAAGCAATAAAACGCAATGACCAACCGCCGACTCACAGGCGAGCCACAACTCTAAACACAGAATAAAACCATCGGATGCATTGATCGAAGAAGTATCTACTGCGGCGCCTTTTGTCTCTCTTTCATTGGGTAGTTCAGAATCAATCACTCACTTTGTTTTTTTGATCACTCACACGCATCGCTGAGTTTCTGGCATTAACTGGTATCAGAGAAAAGCAGGACGACGGGGCGTTTCCTTTTCGTGGAACGTAACTGCACAAAGCGTCATTTGTTCAAATGAAATTCCAAAGAAGAGTGATGAATGCTGAGCTCTGGCGCTTCTGTTCTTCAAAAACTCGTTTGGAATACAACCTCTTATTAGCAACGCAAAGTGCCGGCATCAGCTGAGATTTTTTTTGAAGAAGAGATTTATTGTGCCAACTCGTAAGAACGTAAAAACAATTATCTGTATGTAAATGTTTCTACCCGGATTGCAATCAAGGTATTCTGAGAGAGTATTCACAACCAACACGGGGGAGTTGGCCTTAGTCCCAACTTTTCGCGCGCCAACTCGACTAATGATTTTTCCAAGAATAACACCTCAACCTCGGCATTCCATAAGAATAACGGCTAGTCAAATTAGAATCACACAGAGTACCAAATTTTTAATTGCCATAACGTTGTCGGGCTTTTGAGCTCATGTCACACTTCGCGCATCTGGGTAAAACTGGCAGCGCGAAACACCACGAATGAAAATAGGCTATCAATTGCTCATCAATAGTAATACTAGTTCAGACAACGTGTAATTCTTAACGGGGCAACTGCGAACGAATAAACAACTTAAACATCCCATACTTGACGGACAAGCAGCCATTTTATAATCAGTTGACGAGCGTTTCCGATCGCTGTTTCCTTTATGTCATCATCGAATCTGATAAATTTCAGAATTTATTTGAAATCTTGAAAGACTACATTATAGCACGCAAATCTACACCTGCCGTATTTGGAAACCAAAAATGTTCATAAGAACTTTCACCTTTTGGAGTGAAAAATCACCCTCCACCCCTCCCCTGCAAGGAGTACAAACAACCAAAGAAAGCGTTTTTTCATCTTCAGTTTACATCACAAACCATCGTAATACATCTTTTCTCTTCTTTCTCTTTCCTTTCTCTTCTCCGTACCAATTTTTTCCATGTTCTCTTATAAATATCCAATGACTTGCATATTAATCGGATTTTCGTCAATCAAAGCAATAAGATTAACTATTTCAATCCAGTAATAAACGAGTTACAATAAACATTTTCAATACAGTCCAGTTTGAAGCATGTCGGGTTGGTCCCCACTGACTTCCCTGACAATCACTGATCTTCCATGATCACGAATGACCCAACTTGGAACCGCCGGAGGATATCGCGCGAAGCCATATTCTATTTTCTCTGTCGACGAAATGACTACTTATTGAGTGTAGTGACTCTCTTTCATCACATCACGTAAATCGGTCGTTGTCGGAATTGAATTCATCCAATCTGTATCATCTGAGTATAACTTCCTCCTCTTCGTTTTCGACGGATTTTCCTTTCTTCCGAGTCCGGTAGCTGTCTACAGGTCATCTTCGGGGATGTAAAGTTCTCGGCTCATTATGGGGGGCGATCAAATAGTTTCAAATGTTGGGACGGCGCCAAGCCCTATGCAAATAACTTTCTATCTAGGAGCCGATGCCATGATAGTGGAAACCTGGTATGTATCTACTTCCTCCATCCCATCATAAGTATTTTGAAAAAATTGGTTGGTCATTGTTTTAATTAATTGTAGATTTTAATTAATATAAAGTGAATTGATTGATGGGTACAATATGAACATGTTTTTTGTTTTTCCTTTATAAAGACCTCCTTGTATTTAGGAAAAAAAAAGAGAGCAATGTAATGATAACAACATACAAAACTATGATGTACAAAACTAGTTTCCGAATCGCCCGACATACTTTAGAGTAAAATGACAATCATTTTTAATCACAGTTTTTTGAAAAATAGTTTCATAACAAGCAACTTTTACAATTCATTTTTTCAATGGTCTCTCGTTGAAAGAACGAAAAATAGAGGTACTAATAGCTCCAAGCCACGCACATTAGAGATGTATTACTACTTGAAGATGGGAACGATGTCACACTATTTCCTAACAGATCCATGGAGAACCTGTTCATTACCCATAATGCGATATCAATGTAAACGAGGTTGATTAAGAGGATCTCAAAATATTCGGCAACTATTATAACGATTGATTTGTATACAGCAATCCCATCCCAATGTTTTTCTCCCTTCCCTTTTCACCGGGAAGATTGTTGGTATCCGTATTGATGCTAAGCGAACAAGGATAGAAAGGAATTGAATCAGGTAAATTATCTTCTCAGAAAAGACATTGAGAAATATTGTCTTGGAGTATGGGCGATGGAGCTTTCCTCCATTTTCCTCAAGATTTACTAATGTCTGCCTTAAGTCTTACTCATCTCTGATTAGCTGACCAGTCCACGTCTCTCATTCTTGTTATCTCAACTTTGCTATCCATAGATAGCATAAATCGAGACAAGTAATTGTTTTCTGTCAAAGGGTTGACTCAAATGATACCATCCAGCAGTCGTAAGATTGTCCCAGCTCTTGTAACTCCTACGCTTTTCACTATACCTAGATCCTGCCATCTGCTGTGAGTCTTGTACATAATGAAGAAGTAGCAAATTCTTGTACATATCCATTGTAATTCCATATTGAATCATCTGGTATTAAAGCATGTTGAGGGCGGTGAAAGTAGAAACCATATTCCACGTGCGGAATTTACCATCCTTTTGAAATTAGGCTCATAATGCTTTGCAAGGATACAATAAATTTGAAATTTCTCCCATCCTGGTAGAGCTGCTAGTTTTGCTAACATTAAAGTGTTGGAAATTGAATGGATATTCTTTTCCAAAAAAGGCACCAATGAATGCCCTCCATTTCCATCTTCCACAAACAAATGTGATACTATCCAAACAAATACCAACACCAGCCTTTGGCATTGGCAGATGGAAAACAGATTTGGGGTAGGCATGTGAGGATGACTCCCCGGCACCAATTGTGAAGTTTGTCAACACACGTTGATTAACTGGATATATTGCATTGTTTTTCCTCAATCCTGTCGCATGCTCGTTGATGACAGACGGGTTCATTGTTACTCGCCTTACATTGAGCACGGTATTACTTATGTTGACTTGATAGTTTGTAGCTCCAAAAGCCATTAGCGCGAACTCAGGATTTGCACGAATAAATTTTATTTGCATTTTAACCTGTGATAGCAGATATCTAGATTGACGAAGGAAATCAAGATAGACAGGTCCTTTCAAGTATAATTCCTTTGAATCCGCTGTTAAATCTATTCGTCTTTTCAACCCTGTATTTGAGACATCATCAAATTTCCATTGCTGATCATCATACCACCCAGAAACTTGCAAGTGTGACTGTTTAGCTTGCTTTTGAAATTGCGTCATTGTATGTATATATGCTCCATATGGATATGCTCGATCCCCTCCTTCAATCTGTTTGTCATTCAATATTAGATACACATCTGAGAACAGACTGGCAATAGGAAGATTTGTCAATCCCACTTTATCCTTAGTTAAATCAATATTGGTACCATCACTCTTCTTAATTTGTATACACAATTCTAAATCAATGGATTGGCAGTCAATATAATCTTGAGGATTAGCAGGTATATCAAACTGAATAGGCTGTTGGTTACCATCGATATTTGTTGTGGGGACTATGTCTACAATTGTTGAGGAGATGATGTCTGTCTGATGAGGGGAGAATCGAAGAAACACAAAGCCGAATTGATACTCTGCATCGTATTAGCTCTACAAATATGTTGTCTTCCTTCGTTTTGACTTGTTTCTAGTAGCTGTGGAATTTCGTTTGCGCTTTCTTGTTTTCACTCGACGTCTAGATTTAGAACGTGCTGCTCTAGTCGGCTTTTTACTTTTCCTGCGTCTTTGCTTAGTAACTCGACCTGATCCAACTTGTCTTGACTTCCTACGCTTCTTCCGAACTGTACGTCTCGTCTTTGTTAAATCATCTAATGCGTCTATGGCAGATTGCTGCGCGCGCATTTTCATAGATTCACCGATATCCTCACCTTGAAGCGCATCAGCTGCAACATTTGCACCAAAATCTAAAGCCCTGCTTCCAACACGCTTCATGATTGGTACGCCATACTTTTTGAGTGTTGGAAGAACCATACGTCTTAGTGCACCGAATATGCCTCCTCCAACTAGTCGTCCACCTCCAACAAACACGGGATAACCTCTCTGATATGATGGTCTACTGTAAATGCCTGTCATTATGACTATCAAGCCTTCAAATGCCAAAACTATCAAATGCCTGTCAAAGCCTTCAACACTTCTAATGACCTTAAATTGATTTTTTACTCGGATGCTCCTTTTTTGTAATGCATACAATGGCACAATTCTACATTGAAAATCAGTGACTTTCCTCTCCGAATTCCACCCACGTCCATTGTACCAATACCTTGATGAGAAAGTTGTTCTGGAATACCCAAAAGTATGACTCAAATCCTTACCTAATACAAGAAGAACATGCTTCCCTTCCTTCATCAATTTTGTTGACCCCTTTATGACTGGTTTGTAGAATTTATTCAAAGTCAGCTTGAAGAGATCATTTATTCGTTCAAACATTTTACCGATTTCCTTTTCCGTATCTTGCAAGCTCATTGTGGGAACCTTAGAATCAAAAGTTGACGTTGCAAATGCCTTTTGAATTTTATTCATGTTTTGGACAGATGGTAAAGATGTTGAAAAAGGATGTAAAGTTAGATGATGAAAGGCCCATGTACCATGTAGACTATTTTGAAATATGCGAAAGCAATCATCCTTCTCTCGCACTTCTTTATGTAATTCAAAATAGTTGTTCTTTAGCAAACTGATATCGTTGTAATAAGTAATTTCAGTTAGAGCAACTTCATGGGGTCCATGCAGAGTAATTGGATTAGCGAATTCAACGGAGTATAGAGATGGTTTGTTACTTGGGAATATCTTGGGGTTGCTATTGCTTGGAAGAATGATGTTGAAGTTAGTAGACATGTTAAACTCATATATGGAAGAAGTCACATGCTATATTAGCTTAAAAGTTACGAGTGTCACCCACCTCCACATTTTGTAGATCCTGGTGCGTTATCCAGCTATTGAATGAATCAGGATATCCTTTCCATTTAACTAGATATTTCCTTTGATTGCCATGACCTTTCCTCCTAATTATTTTGTCAATCATATACACCTCTTCACTTCTGTCTACTACTTGCAATTCATAAGAGTAAAATTTTCCTTCAATTGGATTGGCATGATAATCTATTAATTTATACATGGTGGGTCTAAATTTTGTATTTACTTCATCTACAAAAAACTCTTCTTCCGTCCAATTAGGTAGATACCCCTTTTCAAATGTAGACTTAACCTTTGAAATCCGAACTCTATCACCAACATTAATTTTCTTTTCATTGGAAATGTTTTTCGCTTTCTTATCATACAATCGAAGCCATACATCATCGCATTATCTGGGGTAACATCAACTGGTTTCATCTTAATCAGTCAGATGTCAGATGTCTCCTTCTTTCCATATCGTTCCAATTTGATCCTCCTAATTTCACTATCATTGCAGTGTAGCATGGAGAAATCCTCTATTCACCTACAATCCAAATTGTGATTCATAGCATGCTCATCTAGATCCATTAGTCGATCAACTAAATCACCAGCGTTGATATTTTCACTGAGATTTGTTACAGTTTCTATAGCTTTGAACGAATATCCAAGGTCTCTTGCAACAACCCACGACGTTGGGATACTAGTCATCATTATGTATGTCATCAAACAACTATCTCATATTTATAGCATAGTTTGTCTACGTAAAAGGAAAATCAATGTGTCATCTGATTACAATGGTTGCAATAGTCACAATAGTCGCAATTGAGCAAACCCATTTAAAATCAAACAACGGACGTCTATCGGTACGTACCCAAGTACTCAGAACCAAACCACACAAGTTCGATCATAGACGTTCCGAAACGCAATGTACTCAACCCAGTCTACCAAACACATGTACCTATCCAGTAAGACAGAAGTCATACAGGTTCCTATTCATAACACTGAATTATACATGTACCTATCCATGTTCCTATTCATAACACTGAATTATACATGTACCTATCCATGTACCTATTCATAACACTGAATTATACATGTACGTATCCATGTACCTATCCCTCGCAAGTAGGGCACAGTTTTCACTACTGTCGTTGAAAATGAATGAACCGTTCATGCCGCTTTGCTCCTGTCATGAAGGTATGTACACGATCCATGATATCGAAAAATAAAGTTACGGTCGGATCAACTTCAGCGACACAGCCAAGAATCAAATTCAGTCGGTGTGATGCGCAATGAACATAATGAGCATTATGATAACCCCATGCCTTCACAAGTGACTGCACACCACCACTAGTACCGCTCATGACAGAGGCGCCATCATATCCTTGACCTACACAATCAAGTGGAGAAAGTTCAAACTGCTGCAGCAGTGTCATTAGCTTTTCGGAAATATGACTTGCTGTCAAGTTCTGCAGACGAACAACAGCTATTGCGCGCTCATAGATCTTCCCATCATAAATATATCTCAACGAAATGCCAAGTAACTCGCTCTTGGCAATGTCTTTTACCTCGTCTGCAATAACTGCATAATACAGGGTGCGAGAAAAGTCCTTGCGGATTTTTGTCAACTTTATATTTTGCTATTCAATGATCAAATATCATTTCTTCAGTGACCAATATGTGGCAATGCGTTTGTAGATAACTCTGTCACTCGACTATTATGCATGCCAAGTCTTCAGATTTAATACATAGTGAGCTTTATGCTATTCAATCAACAAAATTTAAATTGATTACTTTCCATACGTTTTGTAAACTCGGCATTTCATTGTGCTATTTTCGATGCTTTAAAAAGCTATGCCACTTGTTTTTCCTGAGCTCCATGGATTTCACATTTGAATCTTACTACGAGATTTTTAATTTTAATCAATACATTTTATACACTGTGTTTATAAACTCGATACACTGATGGATGTGAGTAATTTGATATTGTGATGGAATTCTCGACAATAGAAAAAGTTTATTGCACATCGTGGGCCATTTCTTTTAACTGTGAAGAAAGTGCTCGTCAATTCAGAGAGAAATTTAACAAGGAACCCCCATCGTCGAGAACAATCTTGTATTGGAAGAACAAACTTCTTGAAACCGGCAGCCTGTCCCACGACCGACCCAGAAGTGGCAGACCCATAACAGCATCTGGAGATGAAAACAGGCAAAAGGTAATTGAAGCTGTCACTGAAAATCCTTCAACTTCGACAAGAGCGATATCGAGGGATGCCGGGATCTCTGATTTCACTGTCCGAAAAGTTCTAAAAGCCGAGCATTATCATCCATACAAGCCGCTATATTCTCAATTTCTTTGTGATGGGGACGAAGACCGCCGCTTACAATTTTGTGAAGAAATGAGGAGAAAATCGAGAGAAGATCCTGCTTTCCTCCGAAAGCTAACATTTTTGGACGAGTGTGTCATGTCGTTGACAGGCAACATCAACAAGCACAATGTGCACTTCTGGACTACGACGAACCCGAATATTAGAATGACCAACCCAGGCAAGACTCCTAGCCTCACCGTGTGGGCCTGTATAGACTATTCCGGACTTCTTCTCTACGATATCAGTTCAGAAACCATGAATGGAAAGAGATATTCTGATCTTCTGTTGAACCAAGTCGTTCCTTATTTCTCTCGTGGCACTGGAAGAACCCTTCTGTTCCAGCAAGACGGAGCGCCTCCACATTACTCTCTTTCAGCGCGTCAAATTCTAGAGACTCATTTGTCCAATCGCTGGATCGGAGAGGACCTATTGAATGGCCAGCAAGATCGCCGAACTTGACACCCTGCGACTTTTGGTTCTGGAGTCACCTGCGGTAATTGGTTTATCCTCCAGGTTTTATTTACAGGAACATTCAGGACTTGCGGGAAGAGATTGAGCGACAAATGAACAACATTGCTCTCTCTTACTACCGTGATTCGTTGAGGAATTTTCAGAAACGTTTTCTGAAGTGCATTGAGCATGACGGTGAGCTATTTGAAGAATAAAAATGTCAATGAGTAGATGGAATGTTTAGTTTTTATTTCTAGATGGGTTTGTTCAAAGAAAAATGAAAATAAAGTAAAACAATTCACCATACAATAACTAAATATAAAGTTATCAAAAATCCGCAAAGACTTTTCTCGCACCCTGTACATTGCATCTTTCACTTGTTTGATAATGCAGTCTAAAAGAGCATTTTTGGAACATTCTAAGAGCTCATTTTGAATCTCTGGGCTAAGCATTGTTCCATTTTTAGGAAGCCTAGAGAGACGATCAGGTATGTTTTTGTCATATTGTGACAGCAAGTCCAACAGCTCTAAAAGATTTCCTTTGTTCAAAGAATCTAAAGTTTCGTCATCACCTCTCAAAGGCAGTTCCTGTCTAGAGCATAACATGATTATATCAATGACAGTTTTGAGATGATCCTTGTGCATGCTCAGCAAGTGTGTGTCTCGAAAGACTGGATCAAGCTGCTGATCTACCCTACCAACCTTTTGCTGTGCAAGCCACTGCTTCGTAGCTTCCTCAGCTATTTTATGAGCACTGCTGCTGCAATGTTTGGTGCACTTCTCTCTCAATTTCTTCCAATTTGAGCAACCTTTTCTTAAAAACACATCATATGTAGAATGCATCATAGTTGAGCCAAATAGTCTGCATGGCTGGCAAAATACAGCGTCCCTTTCAATGCTGTATTCAATCCATTCATACTGACTGTACCAGTATGATGAAAACTTCCTCTCACCAGACTTCGGAAACGAGATAATCGGCTGTTTTGGCTGCTCTCCTTTTTTAGACAGGTCTCTGGGTTCGTCCTTGTCATCTGTTCGAACAAGAAAACGATTGCTAGCTGATGACGTCAACACATCACTCCGGGAACGGTGACGCCGTTGCGTGCACCGCTGTCAGTGAAGAGTGAGCGTCGTGTGTCAACATAGAAATGGATTGTAGTAGCGCGCGCATGAGATCTAACGATATAGGATGGGGATCGACTCCATATGTTTTCCAATGCATAAATTTGACTGTTGACTAACCGGTCTCCCATTATCAATTTTCATGCGATAGCGAATTGGGGGGCAGGATTGCAAAATGGGGGGCGGTCGACCCCCAATCCCCCCCATGGCTATGTGCCTGCTTCACCTGATATGATATCATGGTAAGACGATTGTCTTTTCCACCAAACACAGCTTTGGTAGCTCCAACTTCACAGCTGGCTTTCAAACCTGGAGGTAAGGCTCATGTCCCGTTTGTTGGCCATCAAAGTGCCAAGGTAAGTCAATCGATGATCTAGAAGAGTCTCGACGGTGTCGACAGCAGTAAAAAATCGGTCTCCGGTCACGTTTCGACCTGACCCGAAGAAAGGAGCACAGAGATCCAAAACCAGACTATTGGCTTTGTTTGCACTCTTGTGAGCGCCTGCACTTTCTGGATCCATAGGGCGTCTCGTCATAGGGTTGCCTTTGTACACATATCGAAATTTCGAGTCACAAGCCCGGCCAGCGATACATGTCACCGTATTTGCCAGGTTTCTCGGGTTATAAATTCTGTGAGGTGATCTGGTTCGAGAAGAAATCAGTTGTTCATCAATCGTTAGAGAGTCACTAGCCGTGAAGAAATCGTTCCAAGAATCGAACACGAAACGAAAGGCGGCGAAAGAGTCGATGCTTCTGCGAGATGCTCGCGTTTCGGCGTCGTCAAAGCGTATATACTTTAGCCACTTCTTGAAATCATTCCTCGACATTGCTGCATTGTAAAAGTCAGCCGTATCCTCGGACCAGGGGCCGTATTAATAAGGCGTGCTAGATGGTAGAGCCTGCTAAGAACAGTCTACTAGAACAGTCTATATGTAGCAAAGTCGTATTAATAAGCCAGTCTACTTCCTAGCACGTTCTATGAAAAGTAGACTAGTCTAGCATTTATTCCTAGACTGGTCTGGAGCTGTCTAGAAGCGTTCTAAGAATAAAACGAAAAATGATTTTAAGACGTGTTATAGTCTCATAAAACAAATAAACTCAGACGTCACATATATCAATACACTGAGAAGGATAAACAATGGTCATGCAAAGTTCCTCTGAGCGAAGGCAGCACGAGACAAGGTTGCCGTAGTCAAATCACCGTGATATGGCGAAAGAGGAGGGTCTGTATCATCATGCAATGGAATCTCTGGTAGATTGCGATCCATCGCCATGTTGTGCAAAATAAGACAGCAGATAATTACTTTCGGTGCCTTGCTTATGGGTAGCCTTATCTCACCATGTAGAATTGAAAAGCGCCTCTTTAACACACCAAACGTTTGCTCTATCAACACTCTAGTCTTTCGATGAGCAATATTGAAAGACTTTTTTACATCAGTATTTGGCTCGAGGAAAGTAGTATAAAGCCATTTTCTATTAAGATAGCCAGAATCTCCAAGGATGATGTACGGATTATTCTGACTATGTTCTTCCATACATGGCCAAAGGGTGCTGTTTTTAAGGATGAAACTGTCATGAGTTCTCCCAGGCCATTTTACAGAGAAACTTGTAAATTTCATATCAGCATCCACAGTAGCTTACACATTCAGAGTTAAATGGCCTTTCCGATTAAGATAAGAATCTTCGTCATCGGCTGGCGGAATTACGCGAACATGTGTTCCGTCGATCAAAGAAATCGAGCGATCTTAAAAAACTCACGGGCTTGTTTCGACATTTCTTGGGTAGAACTGGGGAACCTTATGTAATTATTGTGATGCTGGGATAAACCATCTAAAAAACTTGAGACAATAGTAGATACCGTCGATTGATGAATACCAAACGTATCTCCAACATCAACTTGGAAGGAATTCGAAGCAAGGTATCTTATACTGATCATAACTTGTATCTCTACAGGAATTGCTAGACCAAAGCTCGTTCTTCTTTGAAGCACTGGACCTAAGAGACTACATAATTCACGTATCCATTCAGAAGTAAATCGGTCCCTTTTGTATGATTCTTCATCTGAAAATTCATTTAGGGGGTTGAATATATGACGATAAATTTTTTCTTTTCTTTCTCTTTCGTTCTCATTTAGGTCAATGTAATCAGCCATCTACAATCAAATAAGGTAACATTTCAATCTTATTAACATAGCATTTATATTGATAACATGAAATTGATTTTGTAATCGGACACAATTACTGGAAATTAATATTTCTACTGTAAATAATTCGAATAATCCATCAAAATCATGAAATAGAGGATTTATAAGAAAATGTACTGCTTCGAAATCGTTACCACAAATATTCTTAGTCCTCTCATATAATTGGCTGCTTATTTCCTATACACACATGTACGCGAAATTTGTAATAATTCGTTTTACTTGATTAGATGATTAAAAAATCAACAACAATTTTTACATGAACACAAAGGAAGCACAATAATTTCATCCACCGAAATATATTTGAAGATTAATAGGCTATAAACAATTGAACGTGTGTCCATTTTCATCCATCTAAACGCTTGAATCTGCCATATTGAAGTTTGTGAGGCAGTCAATGAAGTCACGATGGGCGACGTCTATAACGTCGAATAGTCTTTTTGCCTGTACTAATAGATCACTCAACTGCTTCTGGTTCGCAATCTGTAACTTACTTCCCTCCAATTGTCTTTTTGAAACTTCCCTTTGTAGTTCTTTCAACTTCATATCATCGCGAAGTCGATGTGAAGCTATCGATTGCGTCGCTCTCACTTTCGAATGACTTCTTTCTGTATTTTCAATTGGAGAAACAGATGGGGACGCAGGAGGAATGTTCTCATTGTTTGCACCGAAGCTGGTCTCCATCCCACCATCAATTCCTTCGAAAGTTGCGGAGTGATTTTCCATATTTACAATTGATTGATGCATCTCTGAGATACTCGGCTCATCTTCCGGAATTCCTCCACCAGTTCTCACTCGCACCGTCTTACTTTTGACGTAAGCATCTTTTGCTTCCAACTTCACATTTTGCCAGCGTTTCTTGACTTGTTTCACACTAAATCTCTTCCCACTCTCGGACTGAATGATATCTGAGATATCATTCCAAGCTCTTCTTCTCCGAGCTTCAGCTCCAGCCCTTTTATCTATTCCTTTTAGAATAAATTTTCGCTCCTCCACCAGCTCAATCAAACGCTTCGTTTCTTCCGCGTTAAATTAAACTTTGTCACTCATCGTTAGCCAGTGGTTCAACTGAAAGAATTCTGTCATTTTATCACTCAACGGATTCGGCTGTTGCTTAGATACGTTGATCAATGTGGCTATATTTGCCCAACAAGTAGGTCAAATGCATAGATATCCAACGATACGTCAGCGTGTCAGTAGAATAGAATTTGCTAGTGATAGACTGCCTTATTAATACGATATCGTAGAACGTTCTAAGACCGTGCTAATGGTAGAACGCTCTACTAGCAAGAAAATCGTTCTACGTAGAACGGTCTACCTTCTTTCATATTAATACGGCCCCAGAGATCGTCAACTGTCAGTTTTTGGTCCATAGTAGCTCCTCGGAAATATAAGATAGATATAAACGCCAGAAGACCGTCCATCGTAATCTTGTCAGCGTCTTCTTCATCGCACATCATTTTCAATCTAGTGCACTGGAGTACATGTCTCAGTATGGGTTCATGAAAGAAAAGCGACCAAGTCTCAAATAAAGAGTCTTTGTGAGCAGATCTCGTTGGTCCCGGTCTTTGCCGCAACACATTCGCGGCATCACGTCTACCTCTGATAATTTGAGGCTCAGCATTCCAACGGTTGCCATTTTTGTCAACGTAGATTTCTGTGTCGGAGATGGACTGATCGTCATCATCACTGCTTGAGATCGCATTCTCATGTGGAACAGCGTCGCCTTGACCAAAGCTTTGGCCTTCATAGTCACCAATATCGTCTGCCAGGCTTGCTTCTGAATCTAAGTCGGCTTCAATTTCATCTTCTGCTTGCCAGTTGTCATTACTGCATTCGCTCAATAGCACTACGCGCGCCCGTCGTGCAGGTCTCGACGACATGACAGTCGAAATGATTCATTTAGCAGGCAATATCTTGATCACGTGTGAGACAAGTTATCACATACGCGCCAGATGATTGGCCAATCAGTGTTCCAATAGCATATATTCTGCATGCTCGAAGTGAAAGAATAAAAGTCACGTGGCGTCAAGTTCAGGTGATGGTTAAACTCATCACAGCAATAAGAAGTTGTGATAGGTCGGTCGTTTTGATCGACCTCGGCCTGTTAAGGGTTAAGCTTTTTCTGCCGTACAATTTCGGCTTCAATTTCTTCATTGAGTTTCCTTTCTGTGCAATTTCTTCCTTTTTCTGTTGTTCGCGTTGACGGTTCATAAAACTTGCGTGAGCATTGAAACCTGATGAAACCATACTTTCGGAGATATGAAATGTCACACAATCTTCTTCAATCTGCTTTAGATAACCATTTACCAATAGACAAGAATCGACAGAATCATTCCCCTAGTGAAAACTACATATACAGTAATACCTCGATATCTCGCCCCTCGTTATCTCGCCAACCTCGCCTCTCGCCACTTAATGCACCAGGACGGATTTCCTACCATGTTATATACCTCATTAAGTCGCCACCCTCGCCTCTCGCCCTCGCCAAGTAAATTCGAGACCGAATCCTATATGAGTCTGTTAAATTTTCCCTCGCTATGTCGCCTCGTCGAATAATGTCATCTGATTTGCAAATAAATTCATTTGATTTGTCAATGTGCTCGTCCAATCAGACAATAGCTCCCTTGTCTTACCTTGCGCGACCTGTTATGAGTCACAATTATGACCTTGTTGTCAACATTCTGAGAAAAAGATTGCCGGAATGGCTCCGAAGCGCAAACTATTCTGTCTTAACGCGAATCAGAAGAAAGAAATATGTGTCTACTACTTGAACAACTCTGCCAAGACACAGCAGGAAATTGCAGCTGTGTTCAGTGGCAAATTCGGTCAAACAGTTAGAACTGTTGGAGATATTATCACAAGCAAGGAGAAATGGCTGAGAAATGATGGAACAAAGGATACAAAGAAAATGCGGTCAGGGCAACATGACAATCTTGAGATGGCTCTTAAGATGTGGTTTACGACAGCTCGTTCACAGAACGCCGTCATTACAGAAGCAGTCTTGCGAGAGAAGGCTAAGCAATTCGGTGATCAATTAGGTATCACGAACTTTCAATATTCAAATGGATGGATACAGAGGTTCAAGATGCGGTGTGGCATTTCCTGTAAGAACATTCTAGGAGAAAGTGCTGGTGTGGATGCAGACACAATCGATCGTGGAAGAGAAAAAATCGCATGTGTACTTCGAGACGCATCACTTCGTAACGTCTATAACCTGGATGAAACAGGGTTATTTTTCCGGATGCTCCCTAATCGATCGTTGACTACAAAGGAGTTTGTTAAAGGCATGAAGAAACCGAAAGATAGAATCTCAGTTATGCTTTGTGTTAACGCTGATGGGTCGGACAAACTGAAGCCACTTGTCATCGGTAAGAGCTTGCACCCTCGCTGTTTCAAGCATTTCGACCCGAAATTATACTGTGATTATTACGCCAACAGCAAGGCATGGATGGTTTATGGTATATTGCAAGATTTTCTAGTGGCCTTCAATCGACGGATGGTGAGAGAAAATCGTCATATCCTACTACTGATGGATAATGCACCAAGTCACATCATCCCAGAAAATTTGGATAACATTCGTTGTGAGTTCCTGCCTCCTACGACAACCAGTCATCTTCAGCCTATGGACGCCGGTATAATCAATTCGTTCAAGGTCAACTACCGTCGTCATCTGGTGCGTTTTCACATTGACGCCATAGACGAAGGACGACAACCAAAGGTGGAGATCAGTGATGCAATCCGCTGGACTAAATTGAGTTGGGAAGCTGTGACAGAGAGCTGTATCAGTAATTGTTGGCGCCATACGGGAATTTTGCCTGTAGATGATTCCACTGAGGAAGTCAGGTCATCAGTTGCAGCAACCACGGAAACTGACCACTCTCTACGTGACTTTGGAAACATCTTCGAGCGATTACGTATACCGAACGAGCTCTTGATGTCTCCTACTGAATACATCAATATTGATAAGGAACTTACCACTTGCGAAATGATGACCGACGAGGAGATCATAAAGTTTGTGAGTGGGGAAGAGAGTGACGATGATCTCGAAATTCAAGATAGAGAAGATGCGACATCAACTCGCATAACAAATGGCAAAGCAAATGAAGCTATTGATACACTGTTACGCTATTTTGAGCAATCTGATACGACAACAAGTGATGATGTCGAAAGACTGTGCTATATAAAAAGACGAATTAGTTGCCTCTGTTCTTCTTCTCTAAAACAATCATCAATAATGGATTTTTTCACTCACCAATGATTTGTTAAATGATTGTTCTGATTTTGTTTCGTCATTTTTCTAATAGATTTATTGGGTGATTCTCACGAATTATACAAAATTTGCATCGAAATTTGTCTTGGAAGGTCACCATTCCAAAATTTCTTGTAACCTAACTTTTAAGGCTCTATATGTCGACCAAATAGCAGAGAGTATAACGGGGACCACTCCAATTTTGTATTTCAGTAAATATGTGAAATTCAAAATTTTGTTGCATCGAACGAGTTACATGTTGCATCGAACGAGTTACAGTTTGCATGAAACATTTGCGTATCGTGGAACAAACATTTGGCGAAATGTTTTTTTTTGCGCATAAATAGTGTAGCTTGCTGCATGGATCTCTCATCAACTTGACCCCCTCCTTAGACAATTGCTTAAATTCAAGTCTTCGGAAAGCAAAGTTTTATTCCATTAAAAGTATGCATGCAATCTAAAACTAAAGGAATGGCTATTTGAATGTCTTGAAGTATTTGAAGGCTGCAGCTTTGCAAAGGCGAGTTTCAGCTTGTCGGTCATCATTCTCCACTTCAGGACTTGGCCCCATGCTTGCTGGCTCCCTTTGGATGCTTGGTTTCCACGTGCGTGCATTGCAGCAGACACAGACACTTATGCATTTGCATAACCGAAACAACACATTCCACATTATGAGCCTGAAGAGGTCAAATTAAGGAAAAATACGGGTAAAATGCATTATGGGAAAATTTATGCATCAATGCACGACTTTGGTGTATAAGCTTACTTGTCAATGGTTTTCAGCTGCTGACCAAACTAACGGTTCATTGTTATGTGCACATTTAGCAATATTCTGAAAGAAATCAATGTAGCAAGCTAAAGCAGTTATGATTAATCAATTTTCATTACAACTATAAGAATTTCACAATAGTAGCATACAAAGTTCAATTAGCAGTCAATTACAATAGATCTACTAATTACTAATAGATCAATTACAATCAATTAGCATACAAAGCAACGTAAAAAAATACAATAAAAGGAAATTCTCATTATTTGCGGAACGTGTGGAACAAGCCGGTCGTTCCGCAACAACACATCTTCATGTCGTTTCTCATCATCACCAGAAACAAGGCCGATAGTAATGTTGCAATCCTGTGTTGCTTGAACGAAGTCTCTAGCACAATTTGCTGTTTTAAGGTTTGCTCCCCTCTCTAAGAGATGCAGTTGTCGATTTACTGACAGTGCTGGCGCTCGAAAATGACGTCTCGGCTTCTATCTTTCGGTTTTTCCTATATTCGCGCATGTACAGTTTTCTAACGTGTAGAAAGTTTCGCTTTGCTCAAGAATCTTGACGGTCTTTATGTGTTGCAATGGATCTCCTATCGATTGCTCGTTTCTTCTCCAAGTAGGCCAGATCTGCGGAAGCCGGTTTCCTCCACCGATATTCTCGGTCCCTTTCTCGTTGTCTTTGCCGCTGCTCTGGAGTAAGCTTTCGTGCCATTCTGTAAAAGGTAGGAGTTGTAGTAGTAGCTATGCCTACATATTCATAATATATGCCTACTGTTTTATCGAAGAGATGTGCCCTAAAAGATGACCAAAGCATTACATTAAAAGAATCTACAAAATAAATACAGAAATATCTTCGTTACCAATTCCATTTCACCTCGTGAACAATCCTAAGTGCGAAATGTTAAAAACTTATAATTAAGTTTATTTAAACTCTTAAATATATCTCGGTTAAAAATTATCATTTGCTTCATATAAGCTTAAGCGCCTGAAAGAGCTACAACACCTAAATGGTGAAAATCTACTAAATGGTGTTAGCTTAAATGGTAACCAATTTGTTCCGCTCACTTAACACATGGTCAACACCAGGAGGCATGCTGATGACATATAAACAAAAATTTATCAGTCCATTTTTTTGACGTACAGTACCAGCATCTTGAAATAGGCCTGCATTATTTATAAGCTTTGCGAGACGCCATCTAAAATCGTGAGATAGTAGTATCAACTAAAATAGTAAAATAGTGAGTTAGCACCGAGTTATTTTCCATCTAATTTCTTCTTCCAAATATCTTTGAGTATCAGACCAAATTAAGCCGAAATATTTGTGGGAAGTTTGATTATGAATACTCTTAATTTGTTTGTTGCTTTGAGCCTTAATATGTTTCTTTCAAAACGCGCGTTTATTCCAGCCTGGACTGGATGGTTGTAGCCTATAGAATCTAGTGGTAGAGAAACTATCTAAATGAAAGCAATCATTCCTGAATATTAACAAGATTTCAGAATTAGAATGACGCTTTCATTATTTCATTGATAAAAAGCATCATGTCAAAGATTTTAAATATTTTTTAAATCTAAACATGTCAGCTAACCTTAGAGAGGTGTGGAGAAGCTCCTACCCCCAAGAATCGGGTTAATGAGCTACATTGATAAGATTGACACCAAAACTTTGGTCCGACTGAAACAAGTGTCGAGAGCAAAACGTCTAGCGAAAAGGAAATTTAACTGTCATTTGTTCTCGGAGCATCTTTATGTATAGGTCTGTCTATCGGCAATCTACCAGTAACTCTTAGGCATATATCGATAGGCCTACATGTACGAGTATGATACATTTTTTTACTAAGGAAATCTATAATTATACAATGGTTGGCTTTTTTGTTTCGGCATTATAGCGTGTAGACATGATTCTCTTCGATTCTAAACACAACAGAAAACCAGATGTTAACACTTACCGTTGCTTCCTCAGTTTCCGATCAGAATGAGTTTAATTGTTCGCTGACGTTGACACAGACGACGAATGAAGAGCATATTTGAATGTCGAAACGTTCCGATATCTCGCTGACAATTGTTGCCACGCAAAAACAGGCATATATATTCCTTTGACTATTTCAAAATACTGACACGAACGTAAGAGAGCGTTGGCTCGCAATCAGAATGGACATTTTGTGGATATCTATGCGACCCGACACTGGCAATGGTAAGCGATATGATTGAGTCATTGTTCATCACACAGTCGGGACATGATGTGAGTCATATCATGTTGAATAAAAGACAAATTAGTAAATCTGAATTTCGAGCGTAACTCGGTCGATGCATCTTGTAACTCGTTCGATGCACATGCATCGCATCGAACGAGTTACATTTTGTGGTATCTTTAGAGTCTTCTTCCAAAGCTGAAGAGGTTTCGGAGAAAATTAATATGTGATTGTTATGCATACCTAGGGTGCTTCTTAAGCACAAGCTGGTTGAACTATTCTTACCTCCAATTCTGCGACAGATTGTGCATCGACCGAGTTACGTTTCTCTGCTCACTTAAAAAAGATGGTTATGTATATGATCCGATATCATACAAATCATTAAATGCCACTAGAATAACTCCTGTATTTCTGATGCACACATAACCTATGATAATATTTCGTGCTCAATAGATGTTCTGAAACATAGAATGCAAAGAGAAAAATTCACAAAAGTTTCACTAACTATGCATCGAACGAGTTACACCATATTCCTGGGACAGGTATATGGTGGGTCCTAAAATTGGGATGGAATATTGTTTTCCACCTAAACTCAAGATAGATGTCTAAAATAAGATGTAATTGTGATAACAAACCAAGATTCTTACAGCTGGAAACTATATTATGGAAGAAAGAATCGTTGAAACATGAGACTGTCAAGTCTGGGACAGGATTATTTCAATGATTTTAAGGATTATTAATTTACATCTGGGTGCTATTCAATTTTAATACAAAATTTACCCTTGATGTGGCAGGGATACATTCATATATGTCTCATGAAGCTCCGGATGCATTAATACCACTATCTATCGCTTAGATCTCCTTTTATAAATTCGGGACATCGATTTTGTATAATTTGTGAGAATCACCCTTTCATGATTTGCATCTTATCGCATATTCACTTGGCATTTGTGTTACCAACATCTGCATGTATATAAAGATAATAATACTTGCAAATCATCTTTACATAAATATGATGTGTTATCCTTATACATGTAGATGCAAATGATTATGGATTTGTAAATTTATGTTCATCTACGTAAGATAAGACAATTTGTTAGTAATAATGCATATTGAGTACACAAAGGCCTACATACGTACGATATTTGATTACAAACAGAGATAATTGATAACACGACTGTGGAAATTTTACTCCCTCCTTATCTCGCCACCCTCGCTTCTCGCCAATAATTTACCTGGAACGGATGGTGGCGACATATCGAGGTATTACTGTAATTAGGCCCTTGTGCAAATAGAATATTAAAACATGATTATTACAGTATAACCTGCAGATCTACTTTGCATCCTATCTTTTATCATAACTTGGGTAGGCCTATGTATTGAGCTTGAAATAAAATATATTTTTCTATTCCTATGTATATTCCCAACCAAAAACAAAATCCCGCAGTCTTCATTTTTCCCCTAGCATTCCCGCAGATTTGAGCAAAATCCCGCAATGCGGAAATTCCGCAGCAAATATCAACACTGATTCAATTTCGGTATCATCTGAAGAGTCAGTGTCGGTTGAGCATGCTATTCTTATTGCTGCTCGCACATTGTGAGCTGCCTAATTTGATTGCATGATGCGATTCAGCTTCTTTGAGTTCATTTTTTCAATTCCAAACCAGGGTTGGAACAATTACACAATCTTTTTTTCATTAACAATTACAATTGTTAATTTGTGCTTAATTTGTTATTTACTTTTGTAGTCGTTGAATGCTCTGCATGCAGAGCTCTGCTCTGCTGCAGCAGCTAAGAAGTCATCTGTCTGTTGTTTCACACTTGTCAGAGATGTATTGCTCAACTTTTTGGTATATTTTGGATGAGATAAAGCTGCAAGAATATCGGGAGCCGTCGCCAATCAGTCGCAGACGGAGTGAGGTATGTCAATTGCTTGTTAATTGTATGTTAATTGCAGATGTTACGACCGGTGTGCCAGTCAATTTTTACTCCCGCCAAAATTTATCCCCAGTAAATTTTTCCTAGGATATTTTTACTCCCCAGTAAATTTTGCCTAGGAAATTTTTACTCCCCCAGTAAATTTTTCCTAGGATATTTTTACTCCCCCTGACAAAATTTACTCCCCCAGTAAATTTTGCCAGTAAATTTCTGATTGCAGATTCGTTCTTAGGAACCTTAAATTAATGGGACTAAGCATGAATTGAAGAAAACAGTAGTCAGTAACAAAAAATGGTTCCGCTAACTTCACAAACTGACTTCCAAAAAAGTAAAATTGCATTTACTGAGCAAAAACTGGGTTTTTTGTGGGATAACAATGACAGATTTGAAATCAGCGAGTCAAACTGCATCGGATAGGCTAAATTTACTAGGGAGTAGAATATTCTAGGCCAAATTTACTGGGGGAGTAAATTTTGTCAAGGGGCAGTAAATATTTCCTAGGCAAATTTTACTGGGAGAGTAAAAATTTCCTAGGAAAAATTTACTGGGGAGTAAATTTTGTCAGGGAGTAAAAATAGACTATTACACCGGACGGGCAGCTTTATGTATCCGTTGTAAAACTGAATGTTCATGTCTCAGACTGACGAGATACTGTAAAAATTCCGTATACTTGTTGAAACGTGTAGCTTGTGCATCTCGTCCTTGGCATGAGACGGAGTATGGAACTGGTCATCTACAGTTTTAGCTATCGTCCTAGTCTGAGATGCATTGGCTAATGACAAATGAGGTATGCTCGTATTGACTTGTTTTTCCTTGGATTTTTTTAGAATAAGTTACCCACTTAATAAATCCTAATTGACCTTAATATCATCTGAGAATAGTAATTGAATATTGGGAATGTTTGAAAATGCTATAATAAAGTTTTTTTGTTGATGCAAAACTTTAACTTTCTTATGGTTGATAATATCAATTTAGTGTGGAGATCAATGAGACAAAATACCTTGTCATGCTTATCATGAAGGGCATGCTCGGTAAAGCCGCCAGTGTTCTGTACTTTTTGGTCCCCAACTAAATCGAGAAAAAAGATGAAAACAACACAAGTCAACTGAATAATTTCTTTATTGAAAAATGCTTAGCATTGTCATTGCCGTTGAGCATACTCACCGGTGCATTTGTTGATGGAATGTAGGAAATTAACAAAACATGTAACGTAACAAACTACAAATTTCGAAAGTCAATAGAAATGAATAGATGCCGAATCTGAAAACGTTTTACAGTAAAAGCACATGTAAATGTATACTGACTCTTAACTTAGGTAAGGAAAGAGGCAACAAAAGTCGTATTAAGGTGTTAAGTCAACAATACTGAATAGCACAGTATTAGGCTACTATCTGATTATACATCATACATGGAAGCAGTCCAAAATTGAAATCATTTAGGATCGATAACAAATGCAATCTCTTTGATCATGTCTTTGGTGGATTTATTGATTTACTTTGTTTTATTTCATGGGTGGAAAACGAAATTTGCAGACACACATTCTGTTAAACTTAGAGATGAAATTCGGTATTAGGTGCGCATCACTGCAGCAAAAGGAAACAGGATTTAATTTCATTAAATCAGTAAGCTTGTTGCATTTCTTCTATCATTCCTTGTAAACAATATTATGCACACACCTTGACAGACTGAAGGCTTCGATACGTAAAATATCTCTGATAGTTTCGTATCACAAAAGAGGTCAATCATAGAATGGTAATGATAATGCATGGAAGGTCTGATATACATGCAGAGCACACAAACAGTGATTGAAATCTGAAAATGTCACTCATCATGTATTCATGAAATTTTTAAATTTTCTTATTGCGAACAATCAGCTATTTTCTCAACAAATCAACAACTACACTGCAGCTGAACAAGATAGCTGGAGCATTAGAATGTCTTTAAACGACATTAATTAGTTACAACGATCGCAAATTAACAAAATTCACATTCGATTTTGCATAGATCTTAGCACGCATTTTCAAATCTTTTACGATTCTTTGAACGATTCGCTATCTCCGCGAAGTAGCGACTGCATGCACGTCTGAATGCATAAATGATCCAACCACAGTTACGATGAGTGAGTATTGACATTTATTCGGGTGAAGAAATAGTTCTAGCGCGAACAAAGATAGGCGTCTGTAGCTTGGAACATCCTACAAATCCAAACTTGAGTTCTTTCTGAAATAAAGATCACGCGGTTAATAAGTTACGTTGAATAATTCCAGCATTCAGTCTGACATAACTTTATGTTGAATGACTACATATTCAGACGCATTAAGTGTTCATATCCAAATTCTATTTCATACAGATATTCCTTATCAGCTGCACTGTTCGGAACATGGAACAGCTCTCATTGACCAGGCAACTGTTGAATACAACGTGCGATAAATGATTGTAAACAAGTCTGTTTTACTTCCAATTCTATTTAGTAGGGGTGACAGATCCAGTGTTCGGAGGTTGAGGTAGTCAGGTCAGGAGTACTCTTGCTTGTGGTATTTGCTTACAGATTGGACCTACATACACCGACTCTAGGATGTCTGCTCCGCTCAAAAATTTGAAGCACGAATGTTCATCACTCTCGACCACTGACTAAACCAATACCACGAATTCGATGCAGCTAATGTCCATTTTGATTGTCTTGCATGTGTCAGTTTTTGAGGTTATTAAACTAAGTCACCGGTGATTTAGTTTTTCTCAACAGCCCCAATTGGCAAATTCAAAAGATTCAGAAAATTGAACAATTTTAGTCTAACAAGGCAATTTGTAATTTGAACATCAATATCAACAGTAAAATCAATAAATGGGGTGCTCATTCAAAAATGCACAACGAGACGAATCTTTTGATGCCAAAAGTTTAATCATAGGGTCAATTGATGCAGAGCTAGAGGTCAGAAAGTCAAGGTGAGATGATGAAGCTCAAATTGGAGAAATACATTACATACACATGCTGTATGTTAAACAGTCGAAGCTGATTCGGCTGACTTGCAGAAATTGCACTCAATTTGATTATCCTAAATTATTGAAAACTGCAAATCGTTTTGCCTTAGTCAATAGCCTTGATTGGTCTGTTCAATTTTAAATTTTTGAATTGTGGAAAATGGGATAAATTTAGTGAACTATTCGATTTTGTCTCGTGAAAAAATCGATTTAAAAGTTTCATCTGCAGTGAGGATGAACATAAGAAAAGAATTTGTACCAGGGTTCCTACGCAATCTGAACAAAAAAGTTCCCTGACAATTTTCAGAAGTTCCTTGACAAAACATTTTGGACAGTATAGTAAAGTACTATTTTTTTGGTAGTTCGTTTGAATGTCAAATTATTGCATTCTTCTGGCAATAATATGCAATAAGATAATGCTAAGCATATTTTTTTGTTATCATCACACAATTTCCAAAGAAAGACTTCGAAAGCATTATTAAATATGCACAAAGTACATTTTTAAATACAAACCGACCAAGCCGGAGCGGCGAAATCGATATTAGTGTATTAATTTAGTGCGTTGAAAGACAGGTTTAGTTAAAAGTATTTTATATATTTCATTCAATAATGCTTAGTATATTAATATAGCGAAATAAAAGCCGAAAGTTGCTGTGATCTTATAGGGTGAGAGGAGAGAAAAATGAAGTAGGATCATAGCAGCTTTCGGCTTCTATTTCGCTATATAAAAATGACACTGCGTAAACGGAATTAAACGGTTGCTAAACGGAATTATATAACGGAATAAGTATAAACCTATATTTTCATGTGCAAAGAGAAAAGAATAGTACAAGTTTAAGATAAGTGTTTTAATATAGAATTCATATCAAAAATAGTATACAAACTATCATTAACATGTATAAAACTTGAAACTCCTTCCTGATAATGAAAAAAATAAAATAACTAAAAGAAATGCTTTTTTGATCTGTAACTGCAGCAAAGCTGGCAAACAAACTAAAAACAAGTGTTGAAAAGATAAACTGATTGATGTTGCGACGGACACGAGTAAAATGCTTTGCGAAAATCATCTGAAATAGTCCAAGCTCGTACGTATAACCATTCAAAATTCGAGTACTTTCAAAGGCATCTCTGATGACATATAATATGACTTGAAAAATAAATTGAGTCTTTTTATACGGAGAATTACATATAAAATTACAAATCTTCTCAAATTGAAAATTTAGACAGTACAAAAGTTTACATACTGAACCCTTTATTGATTACACACTTAACTTAATTATCTTAAGTTCAAACAAGTAAAGAAGTGCCAGCATCTCATCTCAAGATGAGTATAATTAACACGCTTTGGAGTATAATTAACACGCTTTGGTAACTCTAGAGGCCTATTCATAAATCTAAATTCTTTGACATGATTCAAAGACACTGCAGATCCTTTTACGATGTTCTATGTCTCGTTCGAGGGAACACACTTCTGATGACAGTTTATCAACGCACTTCCGCAAAGCATTACATTTCACCAGAAGAGTTAAATCGCTCTTCTTTTCAGCGGAAAAGGCTAGCGCGTCGTCGTTTTCAGATAACTCTAATTTTTTACCGATAGATTTGATGCGTTTTGTTTTTAAATCAATTTGATCGGTAAGGGCTTTCCGTTTTCGATCACTTGCGTTTCGGTGTTCAGCAGCTTTGGACCTTTCTTTTTCCTTTTCCAAGTATATATGATACCTGGAGCGTGCAGCTCGGAAATGCTGAAGCATCTGTTAGCAATTGGCATTTCGTCGAGGGCACATTTAGTAGCTTTCATGCCATTGCACACAGTTCTTCGAGCCATTAATAATTTAGCCGACATATTCGTTTGTTGCATATCTGATTGTATATACCTTTGTTGCATTTTTTATTATGGTCAGAATGCATCTCTTGTTAGTCGCATCTGAATTTGGTCAGTAATTGCTTAGAAGAACCGTTATCTTTCATGGCTTGTTTCGTCGCGATATCAAAATTCAAATGTTTTAACGTCAATAAAGTCTCGTCCTTTTCTGTATCAACTTTGCTCAATTGATTCGGTGATTTCGCTTTTTCGACCACTGGTGGTATGACTACCCTCTCATACAACCGTGTCATCATTTCATTCAAAATTCGAAATAAGAAGGGTGACATTGTTTCATCAGACTGAAACTTGTCAAGAATTGTTCGAATATTCTGCCAATACCAACAAAGGTATGCAATTTGACATGAACAAGTTCATCCTTCGTGGCTTCATGCACAACTTGAAAAGATTTGCATTACGGAATTTTATTGAAAGGCATTTTCAAGACTGCATCAACGTACTTTACAATGTGTGGCCATCACAGAATTAAATATTTTGTTTATCTGCTTCGGTTTGCTAGAAGTGTGATTAATACGAAACTGACGGCACATAGAGGAACCTATTAGGTGGGCAAGAAGGAATTCCTAATACCTTACAGAGATAGGAAAAAAAGTCGTGCGTCGCTTGCGGATTAATGTGAGTTCCAGCAAAGTGCTTCGATTGCCAAAATTCCTTCAGATTCGAAGAATTCAGATCATTGCCCACAAGTTTTCTCCATAATGTTGACCCTTCCGATCATTATTAAAGAAAGTAGTAGGCGTACGAAAATTAGTTCACTTGATGATTTCACATCCTCTCCTCGGCATTGCTCACTGTATAGTGCATACACTGAATCGAAGCCAGGCATCGATGTGTGTTTTGGTGTGTGTGAAGTGATATCACAGCACGCACGCATCTCTCACTGGCTCTGGTGTCCCCTGCTGAAAGCTTATTGTTTGCCATTTCCAATAGCAAGCCATACATGAATTATCCATTCGAGAAGGAGCAAGTTGATGTGCCATTTCGACATTAGGGTTGCATACAATTCTTCCTTTCTAGGAAACCGAAGCGCGCGCAGATGAATCTAATTCTGTGGTGGCCATAGTAATATAGCTCTCTCCGCTACGTTCACATCTTCAACACAGCGAGTACCACAAAAATGTTGTGAAAATTAATGTTCGTGTAGCTTCTTCGTCTTGCAGGTGAATCATGAAATAAGAAAAGTACAATTTTTAATCGCACCATGCAGCACATGAATACCACATGAACCAATATCAACCAACCCCGGCTGGTCATTCTTTTCTCTTTCTTCTTTTGATTTCTTCAGGAGTAGGAGGCTTACATTTGGTCCGTCCATCCCTAACTGCAATAGTCGAGCATATGGAAGATCAGTCATTCCCTGTTTTAAGTGGCTCAAAAGTGTTTCTGCGGTCCTGAATCGGGGAATTCTGAAGTTAAGTATTGACACAACTTGATTACGATCATCATCCCTGTAACGAACAACTAAGTCCATCTGAGATTTCTGTAACGTTTCATTCAAACTCTCATCGAAAGAAATCACATAAGATATTTTTTAATCAGAGACTATGTAAAATGATGCTAACCCAAATACTATGAGGCATGAATATGTTCTTGACGTGAATGTTAATCACGATTTATAACATACATACTTTGCTCGTGTAATTTTATATTTTAATAGCTACCTCTGAATACATGTCATTTCAATGCGCATATAATACACTGGAATTAGAGATATCATAATCAATAAGCGAGAAAATTATAAGTTAGAAACATACACATTCTATTGAATCGGGTAGAGAAGAACTTCATAAAAACTAACCAACATCTCAATAAAAGTATCGATAGTCAATTTTTCCGTGAAGAAAACTGCAGTTATACAGTAGCCTATATTTTTTCCTTGACTTTTAATAATTCCCTGACATGTTAGTTAAATTTTACCATGTTTTAAAACTTCCCTGACATCTCCAGGTGTAGGGAAAAAATCCATTTCCCTGACATTTCACGCAGCGTAGGAACCCTGTGTACGTACAACAATATGCAGAAGATAATGTTAGTTCTTCCATGGGTTGCTTTTACATCCAATGTACTTCCCTGGAAATCTAGGTTGTCAAAAGCAAAATAAGTAAATAATCCCGGTCTGATGCTCTCGGGGATGAAGAATCCACAACATTACTATCGATCGACAGCAGGCAAAAGTCGTGGAAGTTATGTATCTGTAGACGCAATGCTGACTGATCCCAAATCTATTCAAGGGGTGACCGCTTGCCTATTACTTGTCTGTTTGATGACATGCAGGGCGAGACCTAGGCTTACTTGCTATGAGGTTGGTATAGAGGTAATTGTGAACATCATATTCCGGCAACACAGTAAGTAAATCATATAAGGTTCAATACTCTTGGCTCATGTTGTCTTCTTGATAGTAGCACTCGCACCTCAGCTCCCATCTCAAAATGTACATCAAATATCATGTGCGGTAAGCATATGATTGTATAATTCTAATGGAGCAGTTTGTGAGACTGCATCATGTGATATTTAAAGGCCTGATCTATCAGATGCCGCACTTCTCCGTCTTGAGTATTTACTCTTTCCAAACGTCTTAATTTCTTTTCGAATATCTTCTGCCTCCTAGTATAACAGCCGTTGATGACGAGCATGATTTTCTCGAACAAGATTTTCATTTCGTCATCTGCATATTCCCACTCTTCAAGTCGACTCTTAAGCTTCATAACTTTGGACAGAGCAGCTGACAAAGAAATGGTGGAAGAACACACTGATCCATATGTAGCTCAAATTGTAGGTGATGAGCAGAGGCAGTTTAATGGCATGTTCAGAACAAACAATGTTTCGTACCTCGGAAGGTAATACAAGAAGAGACGAATAATTATATGTTCTGAACATGCCATATGTAGCTATCTGAGGAACAGTGACAACTTTTTCAGAAAATGGCATTGCGAGCCTTTTGATTATATGAATGCAATATAGCATTGTCAACATTTATCTCGCAATTTCTTTCTTACTCGGTCACGCAACTGAGAAACAAAGTACACACCATTTTTGTGAAGTAATTTATCCTTAATATCGAGGTGCGTCAGACTGCACGTCAGACGCACACTTACGCTGCCGATCCAGCAGTCGCTATCGCAACAGGACAGGCAAGGTAAGTCATGAGCTATCAAGTCAGTAAAATTCACCAAAGTCCAGAATTTTCCGTAGGACTTCATTGTCATCCAAATTCTTGTTCTTTCTGAAAATAGATTCTTTACGTTGCTTTACGTTGAAAGTAGATTTTTCGTTGCTGTTAGCAACGAGGATAAACTTTCTGACCTCTGATTTGTCCATGTCTTTTTACATTAAATAATTCGTCTTATAATAAACTTGTTATAATGATTCTGCTTGTCGCGATGTACTCCCGTTTTTCAGCATCTGTATCATCTGTCGCTCAGCTCCTTCTTATGTTCCACTGTCTTTTTGCTGGTGTTTGTGCGACGACATTTGACCTGGCACTTAAAGTTGAGACTTCGAAAGAAAAGAAAGAGCCTTTAAGCTGAACGTCATCAATCAATCGCCTTGGAATCTCATCATCGCGGTGACTTACAGCATAAAGAAAACTATCATATCCAGCATCAGTCAAACTATTGAAACTTTCTATCCTTTTTTTACACGAAAAATAATTTGTCCAAAATACTTTTTAAGCGCACGTATATAATGTCTCTTTCTAAACCTCAGTTCAGTCAATTCATTCATATTTCGCCGAAATTGTTCACTGAGAGAAAGAAATTCATTGAATTGGAAACCCTCCACATTGTGTACCGGTACTGAAAACGTCAAATGGTGAAATATTATAACCATCAAGATATTAGCCGGCATATTTACAATTTATATCAGTAAGAGATAATGTTAAGAAAAAAGTAATGATCTTCATTCATCAGTGTAGCTTCACATTTAGCTGCATGCGTGTTCGTACCCATTTCGCTTCCAGCTCTAAATGAAACTTGAATTAAAACATAAGAAAAGGATACCTAGCAACATTTTACTTGTGAGAACTTAATATAATGTACACGAACAAAATGATATTATTTTTCGATGTAGATGATGTCACTGCTACATCATTCTTTCAATAAGGCGCACCGAGTGGATTATGTAAAAGTAGGCCTACTAAATGAGCATTCATTTCATCAAACCCCAACTAAGTGAGCTGGTTTACCCAAAGTGACTTTGTCAAACAGGGAGTGGGATTGTTTTTCTCTAATATGCAATACATGCGACCACCATCACATGCTGAAACAGAGAAAACCAGATCTAAGCACCTAACTTGTAGAAACTTGTAACTACAAGGAAATTGAAATATATTATCCTGCAAGAACAAATAATGAGCTGTCATAAGCAAATGTGAAATATCGTTTCCGAGAAATAATTCACTACAGGAAAAAGTTTCTGAATTTTTCATAATTCAAAATTTGAAATTCAAAAATTAAAAATTGAACAGACCAATCAAGGCTATTGACTAAGGCAAAACGATTTGCAGTTTTCAATAATTTAGGATAATCAAATTGAGTGCAATTTCTGCAAGTCAGCCGAATCAGCTTCGACTGTTTAACATACAGCATGTGTATGTAATGTATTTCTCCAATTTGAGCTTCATCATCTCACCTTGACTTTCTGACCTCTAGCTCTGCATCAATTGACCCTATGATTAAACTTTTGGCATCAAAAGATTCGTCTCGTTGTGCATTTTTGAATGAGCACCCCATTTATTGATTTTACTGTTGATATTGATGTTCAAATTACAAATTGCCTTGTTAGACTAAAATTGTTCAATTTTCTGAATCTTTTGAATTTGCCAATTGGGGCTGTTGAGAAAAACTAAATCACCGGTGACTTAGTTTAATAACCTCAAAAACTGACACATGCAAGACAATCAAAATGGGCAGTAGCTGCATCGAATTCGTGATATTGGTTTAGTCAGTGGTCGAGAGTGATGAACATTCGTGCTTCAAATTTTTGAGCGTTGGCATCTCGCATGACCTTTTGACCTCTAACTCTGCACCCATTGACCCTATGACAAAACTTTTGGTACCAAAATAGATGTCTTGTCATACGAATTCGAATGATATCGGTTTGTTGACTTTTGCATTCGTGTTGGCATCACAAATTCGTATTACGTGTTTCGCACCTCCATATTTCACGTTAATTTTCCTGAAAGCCAGAATTCAAAAAAATCGATTAAAATTCAGTTTTGCAAGAGAAGAGCCAGAGCAGACATCCTAAAGTCGGTGTGTATAGGTCGAATCTGCAAGAAAATCCCACAAGCAAAGTGCGCCCTGATCTGACTACCTAACTTTACTTCTAAGCACATTTTCGCCCCTTGGCACCCTTACTAATTCTGTTGCGGAAGATGAGAAGTGAGAACGCATACCCGTCGCATAGGGTATATTGCAGATAGTGTGTCAGATTTTGATTCCAGGTCTCCCGGATTCGGAGAGAGCGTTCTACCAAAATGTCCCTAAACAATCTCTATCGCATGCATCATAATTATCCCACTATTCAAGTAACACGCTGATTGTCCGGAAAGTTTAAATGGGTTCTTCTGATCTCCCCCCCCACATTCTCGAGAATTTCCTCGCTTCCATGTGTAGTCTCATTTCATGACCACTGTTGCAAAAGCGCTGAGTATGTACAATTCCTCTGGTTTGGAGAAAAATTGTGGCAATTGCTTTGTCGTTCAATGTAGACAACAATCCCACGAAGTTCGTGATCGCAGCTGTGTCTGAAATTCGCCTTCGAATCCTATATTCTAACTAGCATCCAAGGGACCAATCCTTCATGCCAGGGTTACTACTAAAAACAAGATAGCTGATTTTCTGAACTCTTCAATCTGAATGTAACTTAAATAATATTTCAAAGAAATTTGATTGTGACATTTGATTGGAAAATAACGCCGACCAAAAATCTATTACATGATGTTCATAACTAACATTCCTTTTATGAAATCCTTTGCACTGTCACTTCTTACAGTTTCGTTTCTTTCTTGTGTTCAATGGCCTAGGAATCTTAAGAATCTGGATTATGAGCAACTATGATGCTGTATGTGCCATGAGTACAAGTATTTTCAACAAATTAAGTCGACACGCTCAAACGAGCTCACTTCTTTAACATCATGACACTCTTGGAAGCTTAGCGGAATTGGGAAAGTTCATCAGCAAACCCGGTCTTCTACATACTTCTTTCAGACTGAGGGCCTTTGGTAGAGGAATCACGGATTCTCATCTACAGCGCAACATGTTCAGTCGACTTAAACATGATCACCAGGAATATACATGTATCCATAAATGTAGTCAATCATTATTTTAATGGAAATTACAGGTGTTTCCTCTGAATATTGTTACATTATAAAATAGGTGATACGTAAACCCATGATCTATATCGTCATTAGAAAAATATATCCTTTATTGAGCCATACTTGTATATTGTTAAAAATATATAATACAGCACCCGACGTTTCAGCCGGTACGCCCTTTATCAAGGGTAGGTGAGGAAGCATGTACAGACAATGAATGCATACAAGTTTGAAATAATAAGATGAGTGACGGCTCAGTTCAGTTCATGTTTCCTCACCTACCCTTGACAAAGGCCGTGCCGTCTGAAAGGTCGGGTACTGTATTATATATTTTTAACAATATAAATTTGGCTCAATAAAGGGAGCGGATATATTTTTTATCATGACGATTCAGAACAACCTCCCGTACGCCGCTATTAACCATATTCTATAGTTACAAATGCTTTTCACTAAGAGACTAGATATCAGTGCACAGTGATACAAGATTAAAGTATGTATTACACAGAAAAACGCGCATGGATTCTAAAATTCAGTGACACGATTGCAGTAACGATGCGTTGTGTGACTATGTGACACTGCGACAATGTGATTGTCTGATGGCAGTGCACATGAACTTTAATTGACTTATCACTTTACCCAGTAAAAAATGTATGGTTGGACCGACCGCGACCCAACCTCGACGAGTTGGCTGAGATGCGATTTTTAAAACTGTGTTCTCTCGGTAGCTTTGTGTCCAAAACACTGTAAAAATACAAAAGAAATCTTCATGAATTATGTTGTGTGCATTAAAATTCATATTCTTAAGAGGCGGCGGGACGTTGGTTTTATTAACCCTTTCAACCCGGCTCTCTATTTTGTACTGTAATATAATCCGGCTAATCGATCGATTTTTATAGTTCAGTAAAAAGCGATTATGTAAGATGCAATCTAAAAATATACTTCTCTGTAAAACAATTGACTATCAAGCACATCATAATAACAATTAATCACAATAACAATAATCATAATAACAACATCATAATAACAATAATAACAATAACAATTACGGAAGTTACTCGTGGTAAAGTCTGAAACAATCTTGCATATGAAGTGGAGGTTTGTTCAGACACACTTTGCATCGATATCGTGACTCCCTCGGGCGATTTCCTGATCCAGTAGGCATATTTCTCCGGCACCACACACATGGAAGACTTGGTCGAGGTCGCCTTTCCGTGGCAGGAATTTTCTCAAGTTCATGCTGAATTGGCATGTTCGATTGTCGGGGATCAGGTGTATTGGCTAATTTGAGCAGTGCTTCTATCAAAAGAAGCTCGTAGTCGGCAAACGATTTGTAGCGCATTTCCAAAGGAAAGTACTTCTTAGCCAAGACAAATCCGTTTACCACGCCGACGCGCTGAGCCAAATGAAGGCCGAGCTTTTTGGGCCATATATAAGACTTTCTGTGACATTTGACAGTTGCGAGAGTCTGGTCAATTCTGTCAGTTCCATTCATCAGCAGATTATAATCCTTGATCATAATTGGTCTTTCATATTCAATTTGAATACCATCTTTTTTGATGCGTTGTTTGGTCTCTGTTTCAGCGATGTTTGCTGAACTCATGAGATATACATCCCTCTTGTCACAAAATTTTACTACAAGAACGTCACCGTTGCGTGCAAATTCAGAGCTCACCGGATGTAGTTTGAATTTGGAGAGGTCATTTGGCACTCCACGGTTGCATTTCACAGTCCCCATGCACATTGTGTCTTTTGACAATAAATATGAGATCAACCGATAGCTGCAGAACCAATTGTCTATCGCAAGGGTGAAATTTTTCCCCAGTAGGCCAGAGCGATGTAGAAGATGAACAACAATCCTTTCCGATACGGAGAGTTCATCTGCACCATCTATACCCGCGCACCAGTCTTGAGACCCTTCTTGACCACTATAAATTTCAAAGTCATACGTATAGCCTGTCCGGTCTTCATTGAGAGAAAATCCTTTTATTCCAAAACGGGATCGTTTTTTCGGGATATATTGTTTCATATGCAATCGACCTTTGAATAAAAGAAGGAATTCATCTATCGATCCCTTACCTTCAATCTTATAAGTTGACTGCACCTTTTGACGAAGTAATTCGATTATCGGTTGTACTTTATCCATCTTTTACGGGCGAGAATCTCCATTGTCATACGATGCAAATCTCAAATTTGACAAAGAAGGAGGAACTTATCTCGAGACAGTGTATCACTACGGCGAAAAAATGGCGTATCAATATAAGTGTTTCCACTGAAATAATCACGCAGTCTAGGTTTTTGAACAATTCCTGTCAAAAGTATGTATGCAAATAGCTTCTTTATATCAGAGGAATTGACGTCAGTCCATTGTACGGTGTGCTTTCTTCTTCCTAAGCGATTGACCTTGAATACTCACGCTGATGTGCTCGACTGTTAGTATATTCTGCGAGTCTCGTAAAATATTCCTCATCGAGAATCAATAGAGCCAAAAGTTCTGGAGCGTCAGGGATAGGATGTTGAAGACCAGGTATACCGTCGAATGATGGAAAATTACGGGGAATGTCTTCACCTGCTACAACTCGGAGCCAACCAGAATTCCTGTCGTAATTAGGATAATCAGGGCTTTCTGACGGTGCTAAACTATCCATAATTTCATCACGTTCACCTTCACTGTCACTTGTGCTGGATTCAGCCGAATTCGAGAAAATAGTATCATTAGCCGTGACTTGCCGCTCCTCACCGGCCTCTGGTTCATCCTCGCTTGTATCATCGTCAACATCAAAGCCGTATCGCTGCACGGGAATGCGCCTCCTCTTCGCGTCGGCTTGTCATGTCAACTACAAACAAACTGGTAATAGGAACGACTCACGAAAGTCACAAATCGATGACTCGGTGATGCGGTTTCAGACTCCCTGATTGGATGACAAAGCGATCGAATCATCTTGTTAATGTTGCCGGCTATTGCTTCAAAGCAATCGTGCAAGTACGGCGCTATTCCTCGCATACAAAGCCATTAAAGCACATTCCGGGCGGTGCCGTAGTGCCGGACACTATATATCGGGCGGTGCCCGTAGTGCCGGGCTGAAAGGGTTAAAGGGTCAGGCTACCTATACACTCCACAAACAAGCGAAAAAGAAGTACCGCACCCGCCATTATATTGTTCATGACATCGATGAACAGTGGCAAGCAGATTTGTGTGATGTTGCCTCCATTTCAAAACATAACTCGGGTAATTATTTTATTTTAACCGTCATTGATATTTTCTCGCGTTATGCGTGGGCTCAACCTTTAAAAACTAAAGAAGGGAAAGGAGTAGCAAAAGCATTCCAAACAATTTTTCGAGAAGGTCGGATTCCAAAAAGAATTCAGAGTGATCAAGGAAAAGAGTTTGAAAATCAGCATGTGAGAAGATTATTTGAGAGGCATGACATTGAGTTGTTTAGTGTAAAGAGTGCTTATAAAGCTGCACTCGTTGAACGTTTTAATCGCACATTAAAAAATCGCTTGTGGCGACATTTTACTGCCAACTTGACACAAAATTGGACAAAGGTTCTACAAGATACACTCCATGCCTACAATCACTCTATCCATCGTTCTATTGGACTCAGACCAGTAGATGTAAATGCTGACAATGTAGATAAAGTGCGCGAATCATTCCAACGTAAACGCACTCATGTGAAAAGTGATGTGAAAATTGGCGATAAAGTTCGTATCTCAAAAGTGAAAAGTGTTTTTGCTAAAGGGTACCTTCCGAATTGGACAGAGGAGGTATTTACAGTATCAAGGATTAATCAAAAAGACTCTCCGACCACCTACAAGTTGAAAGATTACGATAATGAAGAAATTGAGGGTAGCTTTTACCGCGATGAGATTGAGGTAGTCACTGAAAGTGAAACATATTTGGTAGAGAAAATCATTCGATGTAAAAAACGGCAAGGTGAAGAATGGTGTCTTGTTAAATGGACTGGTTATCCTTCAAGTATGAACTCTTGGATGCGTCGTGCCGACATCTTTCATCTAAGTGATCGACAGTGATTCATGCAAAGTTGTAACTAACAATGTTTAGGGTTTGAGCTATGAATCCAACTGCCTCATTTTATTCACGACCCTCCTATGTAAGTGGTGGAGGACAAATTTACATCGGCGCTCGCCGCCAACGTGGAGGTAGCATACTTGGTGCACTGAAATCTGTTGTAGCACCTCTCATATCCAATGTCGGTAGATCTTTAAAACGAAATGTTTTAAGTAATGCCGTTGGCTTTGCTGGTGATGTTGCTAGTGATCTTTCCAGAGGTAGAAGTTTTAAGAGCAGTTTGTTGAATCGTGGGAAGGAACGCGGTTTAAAAACATTGAAGCAGACCTTTGCTGGTGTTACTCAAGGAAAGAAATCACCTAAACGAATGAATAAAGGAAGGAGGAAACATCGCGGAGCTGGTAAGGTGCGATCTTCAGTCAAAAGGCATTCACGCAAACGTCGCAGAGGCTCTAATCATTCATCAGGCGCTAAACGACGACGCTGCTATAACTTCTAATCATGGAGTGTAAAACTTCCGGTTTTTGTTTGTTCGATCAACAAGCCATACAGACAGATATTCTTAGTTCAAGTATTGTAGATTATCATCCTCGAACAGCTGAGAATGCTGGCCCCATTGAATTTGTTATTCCTGGTGGTAGTGATGACTACATAGATTTGAGTTATGCGATGCTTGATTTGAGGTTTAGAATTCAGCAAGCAGATGGAACTGCTATTGACGATGCACATAAAGTTGGACTGAACAATTTACCATTGACTACATTACTTCGCGATGTTTCTCTAACGATTGGAGAGCAGCAGGTGGAAGGTGGTCAAAGCGATTATCCCTATAAATCATATTTCAATCATGTATCACAGTTTCATCCAGCAGCACAAAAAAGTCATATGGAAGCCATGGGATGGTACAGAGATGAAGCAGGAAAATTTGATGTTGAAACAAACAGTGGCTTTGTAAAGCGATCTGCTATGATTAAAGATAGTAGAGTATGTCAGCTATATGGTCCGCTGAATTTAGACTTCTTTAGACAGTCAAAGTTTTTACTCTGTAATACCAGCATGCGACTCAAGCTGACATTGAATAAGCCTGAATTTGCGCTGAATGCATTTGCTAAAGTTGACAATTTTAGAATTCATGTGGAAGATATTGCACTTTACATTCGTCGAGTAGTACCGAATCCAAGTGTCATTAGAGGACATGCTGAAGGTCTTAACCGCCAAAATGCCATTTACCCCGTTCAGCATACAAAGCTTCTCACCTTTACAATTCCGAAAGATCAAAAGAGTTTCATGAAAGATGGCCTCTTTCCATCGGAAGCACCGAAGCTCCTCATGGTGGCAATGGTTGAAAATGATGCATTTAATGGTAATATAAAGAAGAATCCTTTCAATTTTAAACACAATCAGTTAAGTGAAATTGCTTTACGTGTAAATGGTGTGAGTCATCCTGGTCCACCCTACAAACCAGATTTTGCTTCGGATCAATTTATGCGCAGTTATGTTGATTTTATGGATGTCTTTGGCTTTTACAATACGGATGATACCAACGGACTGACTATGAAAGAGTTTAAGAGTGGATATACTATTTATGCATTTGATTTGACTGCTGACAGCGATATTAGTGCACCCTATCGTCAAGCGAACGTGCCTCATAATATTCGTTTGGATTTGACGTTCAAAAGAACACTACCTGAGACGATCAATGTATTAATTTATGCAGTCTTCGATTCAAATATTGAAATTACAAAGTATCGTGACGTGATTCTTCAGTATAATCGTTAATGAGTTGGTTGACTGCTGACGATATTAAGACTAAAGTGCAGCGTAATGCAGACGAAGCGACGTTGAAAGCTTTCGATAATGTCTATTCACTCGATACCTTACCACCTGCAGTAAATCACTATCCCATCTTTATTGTGCTAAACACTCATTCGCAGAATTTAGGCGGTGAGCATTGGAAAGCGATCTTTATTGGAGAAGACCGACGTGGTGAACTATTTGACTCTCTTGCTCAACCTCCAAATATACCAACACAGCAGTGGTTGAGAAAACATACGCGTCAATATCAGCGAAATGAACGCATACTACAACATCCACTTTCATCAACGTGTGGTGCTTTTGTACTGTACTTCATCTTAAAACGTTTACATGTATCTCGATTTGCATCTATTATTCAAAACTTTTCATGTAATCCATCCTCTAATGAAAAAATGATTTGTAAGTTCTATCATGATTTGAAATAAAAACATCATGTTGGAAAAATTGTTTTTTATTTTACAATCCGCTGGGTACGTACATACTCAATGAGATAGTCTAGGATCACATTTGCTTGTACATGAGATTTTAGTCCAGTAATGATCACTTTACTATTATGAAAGATTGCCACATGCACAGGTAACCAACAACTAATGAGAGCTGCAGGAAAAAGTTCGGGTTCATAACACAAATTGTAACTGCTGGTACGAATCTTCAAAAATGATACACTTTCACTCAATTGAGTAGAGATCACCATATTGTCCACAGTCAGATTCGACATCACACACCTCTCCCTCTTCCATATCCGACGTAGTAGTCTCTGTAGCTCTAAGCGCATTGACTGCGCCGATGAATGAGAAAGGGCGCCGAGAATCTGTACAGTCCCATTTGGGAAGAGTTGAAGATTCCGTGAATTGTTCATCTTCACCACTAACATTTGAGGTCGGCCCGGGTAATACTTGCTGTTTGGAAGGTGTTGGTGTAATGTTGTGAGATCGATTTTGGTGTAGAGTCTGAAGCGACGGAGAATGTTGACGATGGTGTAGCGATGGCACTTCATGATGAAAAAATGAGTAAATTGAGCGATGTACCTTCCTTTTATACTTTTCCCAACTACCTTGATGAAATGTGAAGTTAGTATGAAGTTGGGAATGATAGAGTTGAATTCGCCGATTGTTGACGCGCAACCAGATGCGATTTCCAATACGTGAATGTCTTTTCATATAGAAGTATTTCAAATCCTTCATGATATGATGTAGAGATTGAAAATGACGATAAGATAAAGCAAACTCTCTTCTCACATTTCCAGTTGAATCTTTGAAATAGACGTTTCGATCATGATCCGTTTCAATACGTTGTAGGGAATCTAATTTCCAACTCATGGTGCGTGATAGTCATGTCTGATTAAGATTTGCATAGTAGGGCGATGAACTCACGACGAATAAATGTCATGATGGAGCGATGTATGTATCTTCTATACTTCTCCCAATTGTATTTGCGAAATGAGAAACTGTTTGCGGAATGAGAATGGTAGATTTGAATTTCATTTCTGTAATGTTGAAGCCAAACTTGATCACCCATGGAGATGAATCTTAATGTTTCAAAATATTCCAAATCCCTCATGATATCATTGAGGTTGACAAATTGTCGCCATGTTAATGTTATTCCTCTTGATGTATGACATGAGAATTTTTGAAGTGTACGTTTCCAACACATCAACTCTGATATTTTGTAGAGAGTTCCAAAATCCAAGTCTTCATGATGTTATGCAAAAGCCGCAGATTAGCAATATAAAAATGTCGTTTTATCATATTTTGCTTAGAAATGCGGCTACAAAGAGATTTACTAGTAATCGAGCCGCACTCTTTTCTACTCCCATTGATCATGCACAACAGCTAAATGGAAATGGGGGGAAGTGGGTGGTCTCTCAACTGTGTTTTACAGCAACTGTGTCGTATACTTTTGATCATTGAGGTGATGGACTATTATATGAGACGTACAGCTGCTTCCAATGTGAAAAGGGGTTCGGTGCGAGGATATATTCCACAGTGGGCGAAGAAAGATCTACTTATAATGTAAAACAGTTTCTATATGATTTCTTGAATAAAGCGTCTGTAAACATATGGTCCAATTTTATCCGCACATGTGATCATACTTAATGTACATCATGTTAGTTGGAGAAAGATTGGATTGTTGGTTTAAGGTCCACGTTTAAGAAATGATTTAGGTTAATCGCTAGCGCTTAAAGCTATGATAATTTTAAGTTAATTACCAATAAGTGGTCATAAACAGTTATATGATCGAGAGGAGTTATTATGTAGATCTTATTCCAAAAAAATGATGAAGACGTTGGTAAAGGAAGATTGTGATAAGCCAAGAACGACAAACTTGACTCCTGAAACATTATTGAAGGAAATTTACTTATCTCCTTCGAGTTGCTGGTTTAACATGTGGCAACATGGGACATATCAATTCATTAATCATTATCGCAATAAGTAAATTAAATGAGATGATCTAGTATTAGTTTGTTCAAAAGCTTTCATCAGTTCTTACGACATTCGTTTGCAGCTGTTCATGGAAAAATCTGATATGCAACATTTACCATGTGAAAGGTTCAAATCAATTTGATACAGAATGGACCGTTTCTTTATACAGGAAAGTGTTGTAGAAGCCTTTAGGTTGGTATCTTACAAGAAACAAGAGTGTTGGTTGTGCCTCTCATTATTACTTCGGTTTTTAGTTAAATTGGTTGTAGATTATTTAAAATGAAGTGATTAATGACCAACTATTTCATTTTTGAAAAAGAAGGTTTTTTGTCTCTCACGATATAGTGGAAAAGGTATTGAACTAATATGGATCAAACTCTAATGGAACATTTTGGGTTTTGATCAAAAATATCTTTAAAGTGGTACTGTAACCCAAAGCTAGCGCAGGTACATGACGCTATTCGCGTTCGTTTAACTATTTTCAGATATATTCCAATATTGGTGAATGATGTACGTGTGGGAGTGTTGAGCTCCATTGCTAGCAATGATACCATACCAGCCAAAAAGCTGCAGAGTAGTATTTATACTGAGCATATTTCAAGAGAAAGTGCATTATTCAAGCTGAATAAACAACATCCACAAATTGTATTGCCAATTTATGACGATGCTGGTGCGTTGATTCCTTCTTCATAAGATGCTGTGACAAGTATCACACCCATTTCCGATGAAAGAGTTAATGCAAGTATGACTAATATATTTTTCCAATGTGAATATATGGAAAGTGAAAATTAGAGACTCGTGTCTAATCTAACTTACCAGTAATGCTTCTATGAATAAATTTCCCAAACATTAAACCATCAGGAATATCGAGTAAGAATTAAAATCGCCCACGACATTTAGACGGTGTAAATGGGAGGTTGGCGTTTATAGTATTTGATATGATAGAAATTTTCAGAATGTGAATGATTTGGAAGAAATGATATTGACTCCTGCACCATGATGAAAAAAACGATGAAATAATGCATTCCAGTTCCATACAATTTAACATCAGATGGAAAGTGGAATATGAATGGATTAGATAAAATCGATTCTTAGAACCATTTGGGAATGAGAAAATTATTTAAGGCATTCAACAGAGGTAATATTCCATCATGAAGAAATAAGGAATAGAAAGTTTATGTGTTTACTATCTATTCATTGCAGAGTGGGAGGACAGTTCCTCCGCTTTCATTCTTTTTTTAAAGGTCTTACACTGAGGTTGGGATAATGAATTCTATCCGCATCTCGGTTTTGGCCTATGGACTACATTAACTCAAGTGCTACTGCAAATGTTAGAAAAGTTTATTCAAATCGAATCAACAAATTTCATTATAGATTTAAAATATTTGATTGTAAGATGTTGTGAGAATGCGGAAGAAGCATCATTTTGAAAAAAGCGTGGTGTTCAACCTTTTATCACTTATTTGAGTTAGTAATTTAAAACGATGGAATGAGACTGTGGGTAGAAGTAGGAGAGAAAATTATGGCGGACAAAAATTACGTGATCATTCAGAAAATATACTGACAATTACAGTTTATTTCTCTCCAACCTTGCGTCATTTTGTAAGACATTATACACCTTTGATTGGAAGCGGTGTGGTGGTATGCTTCTCATGAATACACACTAAAGCTGATTCAGTTAATGATGAATGGTGGGTGGACATCTATGGCGATCGCATCAAGAAAATTTACCAGTCTTATGAAGAATCTAAAGTTGCTATCAATATAATGCCGCGTCTATATCATACAGTTGAAAGCTTCATTCATGTAGTAAATCCTTATATACAACAGAAGTTTATATCACACCACATTTCGTTTTCAATTGAAAATCAACGCGTTGTTCTGAAACTGGGTGATGACATTCAATGTCAATTGAGTAAAAATTTGAAAAAACTCTTTGGTTTTTCAATGCTAACAAAACTGTGTTTACTGCTGCGCTACGATTGGTATAGGAAAACACAATGACACTGATAAACATGAACAGGCACTGTACATTCAAATGTGATTTGTTTTAACCTATTTCTTTTCTGTTGGCGACAAAAAAGGAAATACCATTTTACGTGTTTCATTCATGTTTAAAGGGACGCTTTATGAATAGTCGAGTAGAGATGTTTGAAATCTATTTTTCTATCATCCCGTCGTCAAACAAAATAAGACCACTCTAGTGCTATCAAAATTACCAATGGTTTACAAGAGTGCATCCATGTGGAAAGATATAATCCCTCGTAACTTTTAGTTTTAGGGAAAAACAAAGTGAGTCATTGTGATATGTTTATTGAAAATCAAAATAGTATATGAAAAGTCTTTTCACAGATATTAGGGGGAATGGGTGACTGTAGGCATATATTCACAAGGAAGAAAACGATCTGCATGCGATACATAAAAAACCATGTAGATCTACCAAAAAGCAACATCAAAAATACTGAGTTAAAGTTGATGATGTCAATACATCTCCTGAATGTGGTTAAGCGTGAGTTTTTATTCTTTTGGGTTGGAGGTTATGTTTGTGTCAGGATGTCCATGTGGAAGAGCTGTGTTATGTCCTAATCCCATTACAAAACCTCTTTAATCCTTCCATGCTGAAAGTGCTCGTATCTTGAACAGTGTACGTTTTCACAGTATGAACTTGAGATTTGAAGATTGTCATATTGACAAACGTTTGTTTTATTTTATAGGCTTTTATAGGCCGTATGTTTATTTTATGAACAATGGATTTTGATATACTTTAAGCACGCTTAATTACTATCTGCACATTATTTTAATGCATGGACTACATTTTAGGAACGGAGGAGAATCATGGTCATCTATTTCCTTTCCGTGTTTATCCTTAAACAAACCAAGTTGGGCTTTATTCTGTATGGAATAGAGTGGATGAGTGGGATTGTAGTTAGAATGCATCGAAATATTTTTTCTTATGACGTGCTACTTTCAATAAAAATTTAAATCTTTTTGGTGGTTTCAAAAAGAAATCTCTGTATCACACCAGAAGCGAACCTCTTTTCCAAGATGGCCCGGTTTTAATATTTTGTAGAAGAGTTGATACATTTCATGTTGGAATAATCTAAAACGGCTTGCCCAATATAGATGGGTTTTGCACAATCAACTTCTGATTTAATCATTTTAACACCTACAAGATCCTCATCGATGATGTCTCTATCAATGAAAAGAGGTGATGAGGTCAATTTGTGATATTTTTGTTCATCAACGACTAGTTTGTAATTCATACGTTTTCTAACATCCTCCATGGTCTTTCCGAATAGACTGTTATTCTTATAATTTATAAAAATCCTTTTCAAAATTATTTTGGGCGAGGTGCACGTTTTTGACTCTGTTACTATCTATGTAGGGTTTGAGGAAGGCTTTCTGTCTAAATTTGTTAAGGCGGTCGAACTGACTTTAGAAGCGATGCCCTTCTAAATAGACATTTTAATAATGCAGAGTGTAGAGATAATTTTTCTTATCTTATTGGGTTGAGTAAAAGTTGGCGGATGGTATGGTTTGTACCTTGGCTGTCCACACTCTTTTAAGTTATTATGAAATTGTGACATGAATGGTGAAAACGTTTCTGTCAGTCACTTCAACCAGATTAGGTGCGAGTGGGAAATCAGCAGTTTTTATTTTTAATGCTATTTGGATAAATCAAATCCACTTCAAAATAATAATCCCTATCACCTTCATCTGGAATTTCAGATGTTTGAAGGGTTGGATTAATTACCAAGCTCTTCTTGATTTAACAAACTTAAACTCGGGAATGAGGTGGTAGGTAGTGGTATAGACAGTCGAACTGCCTATTAATTATTTTGGTCCTAGTACTTAGGTGGTATGTCATCCACCTACTGTTTCAGATTTTATATGATGTTTATTTACAAATGTGAGACCACCGCGTATTCCGCGCTCAAATATATTATACATCTCCGGGTCTTGTAAGAGACCCCGAGTCTTCTAATGAATGGTCTCACCAGTCATTTTAAAGGCTGATTTAAAGGACATGGCTGGTAGACTGACAAAGTGGACAGGATCTAATTTGTCTTCTTCTAATGCCACTCGTCGAAATTCCTGAAAGACATCAGCCAGCAAAATGACATCTAATTCTAAGTAAGCGATCATATAATCGCCAAACGTTTTACAATCAAATTTTAACCATGCCTCTTGAGCATGTTCATAGTCCTCTACTGGACAATCTTCACCCGTCAAATCGTTTTTGAATTTGTCAATGGAAGGAAGGGTTGTTTCATTTAATTTGGACATTGAGCTAAAATACGCATAAGGAAAGACTCCTTTGCGATGGTTTATTTCATCCGGTAAGTTGGATAGTGTTTCTTCAAAGTTTGATATGGGGACGAAACTTGAGATTTCGAACGAGAGAAGCTAGTGACGCTGAATGAATTGAATAGAAGCTAAAAGAATTTTATTTCGAAGAAGACTGTCTTATTTTCTTTAGTTTTATCTACTGGTACTTTTGCTGTCATTGCCAGAATTTTTCTCTGTTTGTGCTATAACATTGAACTGCCACGGATTTATCTGGCTCAACCTCTTATATGAGCATATGACTGTCATAGCCCTTAAAGTTTGAAAAATGACGGGTTGTACACGACGTTCACCTAAGTGAAAAGTTAATTTGGAAGAGAGTGGTTTCTAAATTTACCAGTGATGGATCATGATCAGCACTTTCTTAATTTTATGTCAGCAAACGTTTTATGACATTTAGGACAGGTATGTGCAATGTTCAAATTTTTGTTTGTTTCCATATGACTATTGTAGTGTATTACGCTGCACACTGGGAATCTTATGATTGTTGAAATTTAGCAGCTTTATCGAGAAATTCTAGAAATTTTGATATACAATCTTTTCACCTTGCCAAGTAAGCATTTTGTTTTGTCTATTCCTAAAGTGATCATGCCATACTTCATAGCAGGTATGGGATGCTGGCTTTGTGGATGATATCATCAATGTAGCATATATTAGTCTGCGGAAATGATACGCTGGGGATTAATTTCGTCACCATTATCCGTATGTGAAAATATTTTATCTTTGGCATGCGTTCCATTGGTAATTTACTGCTGATGCACCATTCATAGTGAGTTTCAAATTTATCTTTACTCCAAAAGGAGAAGATGCAGCGGTCGCATACAAAATGTTCACCTCTTTTAGAGTGCCCCAAGTGAGTGTACAAGCGAGAGATTTTGGGAATACCACAGTAGTGCCATTCCTCGCTATCATCTTGTTTTACTAATAAGAGGTTGTCTACACGTTCTTAACAAGTTGAACGTGAATTATAGCGGGCAACCTTCAACCCTTCTCCCACACTGTGAACGACAATTTTTAATCTTATTATGTTTTTCGAACGTTTTACATCTTTGATTTTCATGTTGTTACTATACAACCTTCTAAGTTAGTTCTTCCTCCCTGTCTATCGCTTTAGGTATGGATTTGATTCGCGTTGATTTCAATATAGGTGAAGGTGGATAGGAGTGCATATTTGAAACACTGTGATTTAGAATTCGACATTGAGACAGTTTCTTATTATACAACAGTTTTTGGTAGTTTAAATGTACCTCGAGCTGAAAGACTTTTAATAGTGAAATTTTGAATATGGCTGAGTCCACACCATCAAAAATGAGAGCGCTGTTCGCGTTGATAGAAAGTATCTACATTTGATTTTTAAACATTGAATTTGGTGAAAATTTAGCCAAGCCTCGCAGTCTACAACTTTCGTTGGCGGAAGAGGAAGGAACATGGAATGTATCTCTCTCGTCACTTGACCCGTTTGAAAATTCTATCTTAATATATTTTAGTTCTAAGGTAGTATGAGCGGCCTTCCTTCTAAAATTGTCTAATATTGTTGAAGAGCGCTTCGATAATGTTAGAAATTTGAATGAGCCACTCAGGAAAAATTATATATTGAGTATTGGACTACATGCAGTAGTCGCCGTAACTAAATTATTATGTGAAACATTAATGAGGGAGATGGTAGAGGTACCGTTGGTGTAGTGATCATTTGCATGCGTGTGTTGAAGTCTGTGCGAAGATCGCTGAAAGTGACTATCAAAAGAAAGAGGGCACAAATCGCAATGAAAGGAGATGTCATCGTCAGAATCAACTTCACCTCCGGAGATTGACGCCGCTTTGCGTTGACACACACGTTGTTAGTGTTGTCGAAGGAGAATGTGACTCCCTTGTAAACATAGTCACGCAGTCGGCACATTCCCACTCGTTGCTTTTTGTCGCGAGAGTCTGAGTGGACCTCACAATCACCTGACAGAGTACATCATTCTATCATTCTGTTCAAGTCTCAGTGTATTGTTACAACCTACCTTGACTCAGACTCTAAACTTTCCTCGAAGATGGGAGGGCGTTGTGATGAATGAAGTTGATGGCTTGAAATAGAGGGAGAGCTATTAACACACGTTTGACGGAGATGAGAGAGGAAATTTTAACTTACCATTTCAACGAAATCAAGTTTAAGGTTGATGCTTCAACAAGATAGAGACTCAGTAGAGAACGTTTACTTACACCGCCTCAAAGACAGAGTGAAATGACACGTATGTCACTTTACATTATATACTTTATATTCATCTTCATTCGGCTGTTCATTCTGATTGGTTGCTTGTTGTTACTTAAGAATTAGAAAAACATTTCAATGATTTTATTCACTGTCAACATGACAAGCCTCCGACAACACCAGACACTAAATTCTGATTCTCCATCATCAACACCAAACGCTCATACGAAGGTTAGAGAAGGTTGTTATTACCAGCGGACAACGAGAGAGTGTATGTGAGAAGGAGTGTCCCGACTTAACAGGCGTGAGGTGGAAGTTTTTCCAGTACGATATGACGAGTGTGATGGATGATCACAGCACAAATTCCTTCCGACCAATTATGGCAGTGGTACCCCTAATTCCCAGCCACGGAACTATGGCGGACGTGGGAGTATATTCGACAAAACGTGGGTCTCGCAGTGGAAGAACGTTTAAAGCAAGTGACATGTTATTTGTTATCTATGTGAAGCCAGATCTCGGACGATATTGACGATGAAGACCTTTTGAAAATACATGCCATAATAAAATTTTTATTTCGTATTATCTTTGCTTTCATACTGACTAACCTTACTTGAATGGGGGCTTCAGTGGGATGATTTCACCATGTATATTTTTCATTTGGAATAGTAGCACGCGTTAGTCTAACTTGTAAAATCTTAAAACATTTCAATGGGCGATCGATGATAGCAACGAAATAAGATGGTCAAATAACTCATAAACGATAGCTTAACATTCTGTCAACAGGGATAGCAATCGACTGCGATCCATATGTGTAAAGAGCTTGTCTAGACTACGCGAATGGGCCATAATAGTGGTGATCTAAACATGTATGTACCTTTTCGTAAATTTGGAAAAATTAGTAGCACGGCTTAGATGTAACTTGTAAATCTAGAAACATCTTATTTCGGTCGATGATGATAGAAGACAATAAGTCGTCTAATAAACAGCTAAGTAGCTTCCACAGTTCTCGATACCAGGGATAAGATCGAAGAGATCGACCTGCGATCCACTCATGTTAAAGATGCCTTGAGTAGCCTACGGAAGAGAGAAGTGTGTTATTTTGCGTGTGGCGCGTGAGTGTCCCTCCCATTTCATTCCATTCATCAATTCGTCTCATTGATAGAGACAGGTAGAACTCATGGTTCTCATAACGTATGCAATGGAAAGTTTTAGGCAACCTTCGACAGTTGGCTAAATGTCGCCCTGGCGCGAATGCATACTACGTTGAGACAGAGGCAATCACTTGCAAACATGACGCAGAGAGGTTAAACAAGATTGACCATTGCCGAATGTCCCTTGCGGTATACATAGCTACGGGTTTCACCGCCGCCCTTTACAGGAACGCCCGTCGAAAGGAAGTATTACACCGAACTTCATTTGCAACGTTCAAGTTGACTGATAGCAGATTCAACTTAATGATAGTATTCGCCAGTCCGAAGACTGCCCAGGGCAAACCGCGAGGAGGTTCTATCATGTCTTGCCCCATGGTGGCCCTTAAGAGAGCCGATGGTTCGTTCTCGGGTGTGAATTTGACTATTGGCTGGAATAGTCAATGGGTATGACGGTTAGGTTGTCATAGACCCTATACCGCCGAGGTCGTACTGGTGCATCTGGCACCTTTCGGATGCGAGTGGTTTTTGGAGTCCACACCCCATCCGTCCAAACAATCTTCTCGATCTTACCCTTCTTATCATCCTCTTCATCCCACTCGTCGAGGATGACGACCTCGGGAATAGCGTTGTCTTCATCGATGAAGACGGAATGTTGTCGGCAGATGTCGCTTCCATCGTGACTTCAAATTGAATGAGAAGTGCTACAATCTTCTGGCTTATATAGGGTTTTTCAACAATGAATTGCTCAACAGCGAATCAGAATGCTTCAGGGATAGCAATCGACTGCATAACGTTCAAGTTGACTGATAGCAGATTCAACTTAATGATAGTATTCGCCAGTCCGAAGACTGCCCAGGGCAAACCGCGTGGAGGTTCTATCATGTCTTGCCCCATAGTGGCCCTTAAGAGAGCCGGTGGTTCGTTCTCGGGAGTAACGTCATCTTACACCCTACCAATTCTACTGAGAGAGTCTTTGACTCTCTCTTTGGTAGCACTGTCGACTTCCACACTAACTGGTACATGGCTAAAAAGTGGAATGTAGCGCCATTCCGTTGGATTGACAGCAGTTGCTGTCATCGGATTGCCAATCCGAGCAAGATTATTAAAACTCTGTCTTGCTCCTCTAGCCTGACAAACTCCTCAAATAAATTTCGCGGCCTTAACTGCGGTCCGCGAGGAGAGCTGACTTGACTGTTCGGCGTCTGCATGATTGAAATGAAATGAAATGAGAGGCAGTGGTTTATATACCCCTCTAACGCGACGCAACGTTCAAGTTGACTGATAGCAGATTCAACTTAATGATAGTATTCGCCAGTCTGAAGACTGCCCATCGGCAAACCGCGTGGAGGTTCTATCATGTCTTGCCCCTAGGTGGCCCTTAAGAGAGCCGATGGTTCGTTCTCGGGAGTGTCGTGATGGGGTGGTGAAGGCGGGCAAAGATCTGCAATGAAAATGATATGTATTAGAATAGGATGTACTATCTTATTAACTTTTCACATACCAAGTTAGCCATCCATTGGCAGTCTCGCGCGCTTCCGAATAGAAAAATTGTGTAAGTGACCGCGCATTCTTAGGCTGGCGAGCAAACATTATTTTCGTCGGATGGCCGTTATAGCAAATTATTGATTCGTCGAGGCTTTGATTTACCAATACTTCGCCGGCCAAATGATTATCCCGAATAGGGATGTGAAACTCAAACAAACGATCCTCATTCACACGTTCCCACACATCCCTCATGCGCTCCAACTTCTCATACGCCTGCCTCTCATCACCCCGCCGAGCCACAGTCCTCTCCAACTCAACATTCCTCGCTCTCAACACACTCATCTCCTTCATCATCTCCTCAAACTTCGCTTCTGCATCTCTCATTCTTCTCTCCGCAGCACTCGCCCTGTTCTCACACTCATCATTCTTCTCTTCCAACTCTCGCGTCCTTATTCTTCAAATCAGTCACACTACGCCTCATTCTAATATTCTCATCCGCTAACCTCCTTCGACTTCAGTTCCTTCTTTTTCAACTCATCCAACTCCTTCACAACTTCATCCTTCACTTTCTTCAAACTCTCATACTTATTCACCAACAAATCATGCGCCATCTGCTGCGAAACATGCCTCTTCTCTTCATCCTTCAACCACCTCGCCGACTGCACACGAATCCCACCACTCTTCACTTTTGGGGAAGATGAGCTCTTCGGGGGGTCGGTGATGACAATGTTTGACACCTCCGACGACGAAGAAGCTCAACTTCCTCACACGCTTCCTCACACGCTCCCTATCTAAATCCACATCATCCTCATCATCACTCTCAAGCACTCTCTTTCGCTCAATCTCAGCCTCCAACGACGCAACCGCTCTCGCCAACTCATCATTCTCAACAACATTCTCAACAACATTCTCAACAACATTCTCAACCTTACCCTCTCGCTCGATCGCCAACATTCGCTCCCTCTCTTCCACAATCAACTGCGTAAATCTCAAATCACATCACTAAACCACCACTACAGTCAGCATGCACTCTGTAGAAACGCGCCTCATCCTCATCACCCTTCAGCACTCTACACTTCACACACGCAACCCTATTCAAGATAATCATGTGGCCGGTGCCCGCCTTCTTCACATGCGCCTTGGCGTCCGCACTGCGATTTATTCTACCTCACACACACATTTTTATATGATATTTGCGATTCTATCATTAGCCATGCCTGATTTATCGTTAGCTGTAAGATAATGAAATTTGTATAAGTTTGGAATCATGTAGTACAGTCATATTCCTAAAGAGTGTAGTGAGTGGCACTCGATCCCGTCGACAGCCCGAAGGCCTTGTACTGATCACTAGGGAAGTGAGAGATCTTCCCCGATACCCGCTCTTTACAGCTGAAGACATCGTTACTGCCCCGAAGTGGTAACAGGAACGCCGAGTCAAAGGTAGTGATCAGTAGCTGGGATCTAACCCCTCAAAGCTGCCTTAGACTTAGTTAAATTTCAAATCTGATAGCAGATTTGAACTCAGCATACTTGAAAACCTTAGTCTACATGTTAAAACTTTGAAAAAACTGAAAATTAAGAATTTTTAAAAAATTCCGCATTTTACTACTCATACTACTTTAAAAAAATTTTATCAGTAGTAAAGACACTATCAAACTCTATCATACAAACTTTGAAGTAAGAAGATAGCTTGCCTACTTCAAAAGATAGAGTCCATTGAAACACCGGATATGGGAGACTTTTTGAGCGCATGGTACATACTGAACATACTTGATATTCTATATCAAGCTCTTCCGAAAATTTAGCACAGTGATATCAGACACTATTCAAAATTTAGACCAAGTGTAGCTTCCTGTACGAGTTTCCCCCTTTTGACGAGCACACTTGGTAAAATGGGTAAAAATCAGTGATGTGACTTCGATTAGATTTTAATCGAGGTCGAGGTTGTTCTCGATATCAGTTACTAATTTTGATTGACTTTGGCACCGGGCACTTGAATGAAAGGAAAACGAAGACATTTGTGTTTATCAAGTTATTGAAACACATTGTTGTCAACACATTGAAAATCTGATTATTATCTATGATAGTTTTAATTGGTCAATTACTACATTATGGTATGCTTATTGCTGTGTGAAAACAAAAATATGCTTTATACTAACAATTGCAGTTAAAAGATGACAATTTTTAACGGACACGCTCAAAGCGTTATTCAATACATAAAATCGTTACTAAAACAATTTTGTAAATAGCCACAAAATTCATTAAAATCATCTAATGGTATGAGGTCTCCCGTTCAATCTTAAGAGGTGCTAACTTTGGACAAAAGAATCTTGGATGCAAATTTCGTTATATGCCCATATAAAATACTATATGGAAACATGGAAATATATTTATATGGTCCCGCCAGGACGAGCCTCTGCATGGAACGAGACACAGAATGTTATATACCCTATGACTACTACGAAAATGCGCGCCTTCCGAGTTCTAGCGTGTTCCTTTGATCTACAGACAAGATCAAGGAAATAGACATGTTAGTTGAAGGAAAAGTTTTGACCAATATGACTACTTGGTGTGCTTGCTCCGACAATGCGAGTTTGCGGTGTGATATGTCTTCTATTGCGTTCTAATCCCGTGCTAAGAACAAATTCTATATGCGATATTTGTAAGAGTGGTTATAGATGCTCAAGGTTTGAGCTGAAATTTGATCAAAATTTCATGTGTACCTTTCTAAGATGCTTGTTGAATCCAAATTTGTCTTGCTTTGGTAGGCAAAGGTAGATGATTACATGATTTCATGACCTGAAGATATATCATGCCACAAACTAGGCCTATGAGTTAATGCATCTCGCATAGTCAGGGCAAACACACCAAACCGACATTTCGGTCGAAAACTTCGATTTTCCTTCAATAAGCATGTCTTTTTTCTTTGAACTTGTCTGCATATCAAAGGAACACGTTAGAGCTCGGCAGGCGCGCATTTTCGTGGCAGTCATAGGGTTTAGAACATTCGTTGAAAGTCCCATCTTCGGTCTCGTTCCATGCAAAAGCCCGTCCTGGCGGAGGGACTATTTCTATCTTTACATAGTATTTGCTGTAATCATTATCATGTCCAAAAATGTCCGAGAAATGGGCATAAAGGAGCAAAAGTATGAATAACAAGGAGGAAATAAAAAATTATGAATAGCAAAATGTTTCTATAATTATATGACTGCTGTTCTGTCCAACCTCGATGAAAATCTACGTAGTCTAGGTCGAGGTTATTGTGATTTCGGTGAATGTGGGAGGCACTAAATTTAGAAATTCAAAAGAGCGCATATTAAATGTCCGCCGAATTGCATCGTGCAAAGCAGCTACTACTTATACTGAAAACTTGCAAAGTGATTAGAACTGCTTAAATTAGCAAAGTCGATATCTAAGCTTACAAATGAGCTTGAAACGTTGCATCTCATCAGACAGTGCATTTTCCTACATCATAACTTGACCCAACCCATCAGCAGACAGGAAAATTCTTTTTTCTAGTACAAATTGCATGCACGTATTCCAAACTAAGTGGTGTTCAACTGTCTATCAGATTAAGTTTTATTTTGTTATAATCTCAAATGCATCTGAGTACCCTTTTTAAGAATTGATCATCCTTTTTCAGAGGCAATGAGAAAACTCCATTACAAAAATGGAAATGCCAGGATCAAGGTCCTTGTGGGGAATTGGCTATAACAAGCCCCCAGAGGACTCTCTCGGAGCAGGGTTGAGCTGCCGGACGTAGAGGGTGACGTGGAAGACGATCAAGTGCTTGAGTAAAGACATTTGATAATGTGTGCATATGTGTTCGAATAGAATCGTTTGTGTGATGGTTTGTTTTTTGCTATTCCGGAATATCGCCTTCTGATATTCATAGTTGCATAGCTGTGGGTAAGTTGGACTGTGTAATGATTGAGGTGGACTTTCGCCAATAAGGGCTGATAAAATGTAGCGTAGCGCCAGTGTAGCAGTTGGTGGTGATTAGTAGCAACTACGTAGCGTCGCCGTAACACTACGTGGCATCCAGTAGCAGATACGTAGGTAGAGTAGCACAAGGTTCTGCTACGTAGCATACCGGTAGCAATTGGTGTTTTAGCGTAGCGGTAGGTTGCATTATAAGGTCATTTCGGTAGCGGCAACGTTTCAATTGGTAGCAACAAGTAGCACCATGCTACGTAGCAGGAACGTGGCCTATGCCGCCATTTTTATTGGTTTCTGCTACGCATTTCTGCTACTCCCCCGCTACGTAGCAGATACGTACTTTGTTAGCCGGGAAAGCATTGAACCTTTGAAATTTTTTAACTTGTCTGAGAAGTCTGTAGTCAGAACTGATGCATCCGGTGTTGGATTAGGTGCCGTGTTACTCCAAGGTGACAAGCCCATTCTTTTTGCGTCTAGAAAGCTCACTGACGTGGAAAAGCGTTATTCTCAATTAGAGCGTGAATTTTTAGGAATTCTCTTTGCTGTTACGCGTTTCAGGACTTTCCTTTTTGGAAGCAAGTTCGTAGTGGAGACAGACAACAAACCGATTGTTTCGTTTTTTGAGAAGGATGTTGATAAATTACCGTTACGGGTACAACGTTGGATTTTACATCTACAGTCTTATCACTTCGATGTTCATCATATACCTGCGAGTGAGAATAAAATTGCTGATATTCTGTCCAGATGTCCGTCTGACGACCCAAGTTCTTGTCTTGAGGATACCTCATTGTCTGTTTGCTTGATTTTGAAAAACCTGCCTGTTACAACAGATGATCTTGTGCTCGCAACTGAAAAAGATGCCGAATTGATCGAAATTAAATCAAAATTGCAGAAAATGACTGATTGGGGTAGGAACTCATCCATAAATTTGCGTCAGTACTTCCATATTCGGAATGAGCTGTATGTTTCTGATGAAGGCTTAGTGATGCATGGAAACAGAATTGTTGTGCCACAAGCACTCAGAGACAGAATTTTGCTCCAAGCTCATGAAGGACATGTAGGTTCAACGAAAATGAAGGAAGTTCTCCGTTCTTATTTTTATTGGCCTAAGATGACCAGGGAAATTGATGAAAAGTCAAGAGTTTGTGAACATTGCGTCAAGTTTTCCAACTACGCCTGCTCCGATGGTTTCTGTAGCTGAACAAGTAAATGGTATTTGGGATGTGGTCGCTATTGACTTCGTAGGGCCTTCTTCAAGACTTCATGGCAAAACCTATCTTTCTGTCATAGATGCATGTTCTCGTTTTCCGTTCTTGATTGAAGTGACTTCCACATCGGCTTCGCAAACTATTAGTGGACTGAGATCTTTGTTCTCTACTGTGGGACTTCCCAAAGTTATCCTGAGTGACAATGGTTCGGCATTCACCAGCCAAGAATTTGATGATTTCTTGTCAAAATGTGGGATTCATCACAAGCGGTCAAGCCCATATTACCCACAAGGTAATGCTATAATAGAGCGATTTCATGGTACTTTGAAGAAACGACTCGACAAGCTCTTAGATGAAGGAGTGTTGTATTCTGCTGCCTTGCAGCAAGTGATGTTTGACATACGAAGTACTCCTAACGAATCGACAGGGAAGCCTCCATTTACTTTGTTCTACAATCGTGAAATGTCTACTAAGTGGAGTTTGATTAGTGAGACTGCAGTCAGGACTAAACCTAGATGTTTGTCTGATCAGTATGAAAGAAGTCAAAAGCGAGTAGGATGTTTAGAGTTTGACGTTGGTGAAAGAGTTGTGCTGAGAAGAGGAAATACAAGCAAATTTACTATTCCTGCTGTTGTTATAGGGAAGAAAGGTCATGGTGCGTATGAATGCAAGATTTGTAGTGATGGTAGATTGACTGTGGTGAATCAGAGATTTATGAAACGCATGAAGTGGAGTAATGCACTGAACACTGATTTTGATCGGTTATGGGAATTGTCGAAACCCAGCATATCCGAGTGTTTCTTTAAATTGTAATAGTGAAGTCCGCCGCAGTGTATCCAATGATTTATTACGGAACAATGAGCATCACTCAAGAACTCAACGTGATTTTATTCTTCGACCTAAGCGAACTGATCCTGCGAAATACCGTGTGTGATTCTATTTGAAATATATATGTCATGTGATTGTAATTCACCAGGGGGAGAATGTGGTGTTTCGTTGTTTATTCTTATCAATAATTGCCATTTTAGTAGAGTCTGTGTTTATATACAAGTAATTACAAATAAACGAAAGTATCAGAAGCGTATCGTGTTCTACCTCGTTATTAAGCATTGTTGAAATACAACATAGCTATATAATTTTGCATTACTGTGCTAATTTGTATTGTGTAATGTGTGTGTCAGCATCGTTCCATTTCATTACAGGGTCGAATTCGATTGGTGTCGATCGGAAAGTTAGTGTGACAGGGATGGAAGAGTCAAAATTAAGGAAAATACGAACGAATGAACTTGTGGAATCTGTATGGAATCTTCTGGAAACTGTGGATGAACTTCCATCAGCTTGACTGACGATCTGTGCGTACATTTGACTTCAAAATATACTGTGGTACAGTATCTCAGATGTTTTGCATGCAATGAAATTTGGGCCACGTAAGACAAGAATTAGGTAAATCAGATAATGAATGGTAGGTGGGCCTACTACCAGAAATAGTAGCAGGCCCTACCGCGAAGTTGGGTAGGGAGTGGTACCAGAAATAGCAGTTGCGCCAACCACTTTCCGGCGGAGCAAGATAGTAGTGGATACGACTACCAGAAATAGTGGTTGTCCCAACTACTTTTTTTCCACTAGGATAGGTGTTCGACGGCCAGACAGTCACATTGTACTGACCCTGAAATACGGGAACCGAGTTGTCTACGATCGGTTGCTCATCTTATTAGACTACATTTTTAATCCTAATAAATGAAAATCAGCGGATTGAACATTATTCTATGTTTATTGGCGTTATGATCATCAAATTCGTTACATACGAAGTACAATACCATCGCTTTCAAGCAACTTTTCCAAAAAGTCATCGCAACGCACAGGGCGTCTCTCCTTTTCCATTTGTATAAATAACACAGCAATACTACAGTATTTGAAAGGGAGCAAATGTGATTTGCCCAACAGAAATTTCCCGATGATATATGAGGGAAATCAAACGATCCCTTCACTTAAGCGCTTAAGTCGTCCGTTAATTACTTCTCTCTCTCAACTCTCCCTCCCGGACGCTGCTTTCAGCGTCGTCGCTGTCTTATCACAGCGCAGGGCTTTGCGAGCTCGCAAAGCAGCAAACACATCGTCGTGTAGACCCTCTGGAGAGCATGAGCCTCTCGGCAAATGCGAATTATCCCGCTGGCTTGCAGGTAGGTTCTGCAGAGGTGCTGTTAAGGATAACACTATCCCCCTAGAATCGACTGGTTCCGATTCCAATATTGATGAGTCTGCTCTATAAAATAGGAACTTCGTGTTCACGAGCTGTGCGGACTCACCAATGCAGTGCTGTTGTTGCTGATGCTGTTGCTCCAGTTCCATTCCGGTACAGTAATAAGCATGCACTGAATTATTGCAATAATAAACACCAAATTTTTTGAGACCGTCCTAATACGGCTTTTGTCAATTCTGACAAAATCCCCAACCTCTTCCAAGGTTGAGTTCGGAATGGAGGTTGTACTGAGAGATACTAGTCAAGTATGTCTTAAATATTTGAATAGCATTTGACCGCTACCGAGGAATAAGGTTGTTAACAGTCTTTAACAGCAGCACTTTAAATTCATCATCATCGTCTCATCATCATCATCAACCTCGTATGTCGATCTGAAATCAATCTGATCTGTTCACAATTGTCATCACATTTTCGACGTCTTTGGTGAGGAACACTTAAGTGCTAGGGAGCGGACGCAGACCGATGAAAATTCATGAAGCTCCAATCGTTTACATTCATCTTCTTCCTCTTCTTCTTCATCTTCCGAGTTAAATGGCTGACAAAATATTGAAAAAAATAGACGAGAGACACCTCTCAACCACATTGGCTAGTTCCAAGTGGCAACGCTGTTACAACATGAATTTCAACGAATCTCTGACGATGGAATAAAATGGACTCAATACACTCACAGGTAAGCATTAGCGACTTGCAACCCCGAAATCTAATCCGTTTCAATCAATTCATATGTAAAGGAATGTTACAGTACAAATAAAAACAGTAAATCTTTAAGTACCAAAATTGAGGGAAGCAGGGATGCAAGTTGCCAATAATAATTACAATTTTTATGCATTTTTTGAAAATGAAATCGTGTTGTCAACGCAGAACGGAACGAGTCAATCACAATGGGAAAGAATGAAAAATGTCAGTTAAATTGCAATTAAAAGAAGACGTGTGATTAATCAGTATAACTACGTTGACAAACGTGGAACTCAACACCATATAGCGTTCTTTCACCACTTACCCAACTTAAAAGTCATGCTCACAAATATGCCATACAGCACATTCACAAACACACATGAATTTTTGAACTTTTACAAATTTTTATGGGTTTTAGTCAATGCAAAAACGCACTGAGAATTCGAGCGTTGGACAGAACTTCTAGGGCAGTCACACATAACAAAGGATGAACTACAAGTCACGTTAATTCATTCTCACTTATGAAAATCATTTATTTCTTGTCGCCCAGAGCATCAGCTTGAGGACCATTTGTTCCAGTAGCCGCGGTTGAATTTGTAACCGATGTTCCATTTTGCCCAGCAGTTGTGGAAACCACACTGTTTCCGACACCAGCAGTTGCGCTTGTTCCTTTAACTTGATGAGCATGAAGAACAGCTACAGCCTCGTCAATTTTAGCTTTCAGCGAGCTTTGAGACTCCAACATATGTAGTAATTCAGCGTTATCAATTTCGAGCAACATGCCTGTTATCTTTCCAGCCAAGTTAGGGAACATATCGTGCACCAATGGGAACAATCTCTCTCCCAGCATCTGCTTTTGTTCTTGTGGGGGAGCATTAGCCAGCATAGAGGTAGTCAGCGGTTCTTGATTCGGAAGGCGCAGAGCCGCGGCGGCGGCATCTTGCTGGTTCGTCGGTATGCCATTGGCAGCTCCGGGGACCACAGGAGGAACAACACTGTTGGGTACAGCTCCAGCAGGAGGTCCAGCCGCAACCGGTGCACCACCTGTCATCGGTGGAGCATTGCGCATTCCTGGTGTGAACTTCATGCCGCCTGTCGGTTGGGGAGCAGCAGGAGCTGGTACTCCAGTTCGCACTTGTTGACCAGCTACGTTAGGTCGTTGGTTTGCTGCAGACGGAGTAATTGACACCGCAGCAGGGGCAGCTCGAGGTCCTGTCGGAGGCTGGGCTACAGGTGGTGCTCCAGCGGCTTGTTGACCGGTGATTGGTCGAGCATTGACAGCTGCTCGGACTCCAGCAGCTTGGGGTCCCGATGGTCGAGGTCGAATACCCGCACCAGTTCCTGGCACCTGGAAACCTGCCTGTCGTCCTGCTGCACCCATAGGAGGGGGATTTGTCCATCGTGGTTGAGCTTGTCTCATCTGACTAGGTGCAAACGGTTGTGCAGGCGCAGTGGGGAAGAATCGCTGTGTTTGAGGAGGCATCGTGGGAACAAAGTATCCTGTCTGCGGGAGGAAGGCACCTTGCATTGATCCTTGAATGCGGAATTGTTGAAGGCGCTGCATATATTGGTTAGCCAAATGGGCCTTACGGTCCTCCTTGCGTTGTGCCAGGGCTACATACAGAGGTTTTGCAACGACAATTTTCCCGTTCATTTCGGTCACGGCCTTCGTTGCCTCCTCAGGATTAGAGAAACAAACAAAACCAAAGCCTTTGCTACGTCCATTTGAATCAGTCATAACCTTAGCGCTGGTGATATTGCCGAAGACAGAGAATTCACTTTTCAATTTTTCATCGTCAACATTGTCGTCTAAATTCTTGACATAAAGATTCACTCCCTGTTGATATCGGTTCATGCGTTCTTGCTTTTGACGTTCAAATCGTTCACGCAGTTCAGCTTGGCGTTCGTTCTTCTTCTGAGCACGACCCACATACAATTGACGTCCACCAAAGTCAAAGTTATTCATGGTGTTTGAAGCCTTCTCCGCTTCCTCGGCCTCACGGAAACAAACAAATCCAAATCCTTTGCTACGACCATTTTCATCTTGCATTACTTTTGCGCTTGTTATTTCACCGTATCGTACAAACATTTCGTGTAACTTTTCATCTGTCATGTCATCACCGAAGTTTTTCACGAAGCAGTTGGTGAACTTTACATCGCCGACATTGTGTGTGCGTTCTTTTCGTGGCATGAAGGCACCCACGAATACTTTTTTGTCACTCAGCAACATTCCGTTAACCTTACTGATAGCGTTTCTAGCTGACTCCTCACTTTCAAAGTGGACGAATCCGTAGCCTTTGCTAGCTCCATGTTCATCTTGGGCTATCTGAAAATGGGGGGGAAAGACTTGTTATCAATCCACAAAGCAGAATAACGAACAATACTTGTATCAACAAATTGAATAGAATAGCTAAAGTTGAATGGAAGAAAAGTCACATTATTGAAAAATTACCCTTAGGCCGATGCAAAAAAGCATAGCCCTTGAATCCCATAAGTTATGAAAATCTCCGACACAACCGATCGAGGTGTGTGCTAGATTTGTTCAGAATTTTAAGACATGTATCACAATTCTTTTGGTATACATGCAGCATCGGTAAAACCGTTTGAATGTGACAAAAAAATACAGCACAAACTATGAAGCCACCAAGTCTTTTCCAGAGTCCGATGGCTGAAAATCATCAAAAATAATCATCCGACTGTCCGGAAATTTGAAATTACAATATTTGAAGAAAAATGTTCACTTCTTTTTTGACATTTTCCCCGTAGATAAATATGACTGACTACAAAATCATTTTATGCAATTGACATGAGATCTGACACTAGCAACGATGTACGTCAAGTTTGAAAGAAGCGCTACTTTACTGATAGGGACGTGCTACTTTTGACAGAAAATTGTGTGAAACTTTTTGTACATTGGAGATATCAGCACAGAAATATATCCATAAAAAGCAAATATTTTGAGGAAGATGACTCTAATAAAATGCTGCTGACTAATGATGCATATACCTTTGACTTTTTAATGAGATTTTACAGTGATACCAGCTTATTCCCTGCAGCGATTTGACCGCTGACATGAATAGACGTTATGTTTCTGAATAAGACCCTGAAGCATCGTTATCGTCATCCAAAAAGATTAAGTCAATCGGCGGTCTTCTCCAAAAGCGCGCGCGAGTATCAGCTCCATCTGTTTGTCAGTGTCCACTGACTGCTTCCTTTGTCAACTTAAAGCTCCCAATTAGCAGTCTTTCACGAGATAAAAAAGAAATTCCAGGACTTTTCAGAGCCCTAGTAAAACAACAATTCCACGAGTTTTAACACTAGAAGTGCGGCTGACGTCAATTGACGCGAATCAACTCTAGCTCCCACACACACGCGCATACAAGCAAGCAGCCGCGGCAGTGACGACGTTAAGTATCGAGTTAGGCGTGCACGCGCTTGTGAATGTCAGATTGTCAGTGTGTGCAGACAGCCAATCAGATCATACCTTCCAAATACATCGTTTATTGCGACAAGCGTTCATTTCAATGCTATATTCTTCATGAGCACGCAGCATAATGATGGCACGAAGAAATGTTTTGCCTACAGAAATACTTCAGAGAATTATGACACTGGACAGCGAAGACAGTGGAGACGATAGCCAACATGATAGCGAACGGGAAGCACAACCTCAGCAACCTTACCCGATCTCGAGCGACGAAATAAGCGAAGAAGAGGAGGAAGCACAGAATGTTGCACAAGCAGTTGGTCGTGACGGTACGCATTGGGAGGTGGTGGACAGGCCTAACGTAGGAAGAGTAGCTGCTGCAAACGTGGTCACAGAACGAGAGGGACTCACGAGGTATTCACAATGCATCCGGACACCAATAGATGCATTTCGCCTGCTTATTGATGAGGGAGTTATGCGGCACATTGTCGAATGTACCAACGATCATGCCCATTGTACCCATCCGGACTTCAGCCTAACGGAGAAAGAATTGGATAAGTTCATTGGTCTTCTTTATCTTCGAGGTGTCATGAACGCGAAGAACTTTCCCCTGGAGAAGTTGTGGTCAAATGACATGGGATGTCCTGCATTCAACCGAACACTTCCACGAGACAGAATGCACCTCATGAAGAAGTTCTTGCGTTTTGATAATCGAGACCAAAGAGGGAACCTGGAGGTTGAACAGTTTGCCCTGATCTCAACTGTTCTAAGCAGATTCGTCGATAATTCGCAGAAAAGTTATCGACCTGCAGCATCACTGACGGTGGACGAGCAGCTCTTTCCAATCAAAGCGAGATGTCGCTTTACGCAGTACATGCCAAACAAACCCGAAAAATTCGGGATAAAGTTCTGGGTCCTTGAGGTTGATAGCAAGTTCTGCTACAACTTAATCCCATACCTTGGAGCTGAGGAGAACCGACATCTTCCATTGGGCACCCATGTGGTCATGACACTGATTAAGCCCTTATACGGAAAAGGCTACAATGTCACCTGTGACAATTTTTTTTACCAACAAGGACTTGGCGCAACAACTGCTGCAACAGCGAACAACATTTGTTGGGACGATCAGGACAAACAGACGTGAACTACCTCCCTCAAAAAAACTCAACCTCTACAACAGCGCTTTCTACCAGTCTGGAGCAGTGCACTTGACACAATACCAAGCTAAGCGCAACAAGTCCGTGTATCTCCTCAGCTCTCAGCACAAAAGGAACAGAACGCAGCCCGATGGAAAGAGGAAGCCGGACACAATCCTATATTACAATGCAAACAAATTTGGCATGGATGTGCTTGACTCTATGTGCCGTAGCATGTCAACGAAGGCAGGTTGTCGGAGGTGGCTTTTGGCTGTTTCCTACAACGTCCTAGACCTCGCTGGCTTGAATGCCTACATTCTCTATAAAAAGGCAACTGGCACCAATATGCAAAGGCGAACCTTCTTGATGCGACTGTCAGCTGAGCTACGCGGTGACATGGCGGAAAACAATCCAACACCATTGCATCAACTTGATCCAGCCCAACAACGCCCTACATCATTGGAACGACGGATCAATTGTGCTGTCAAAAGGCATTGCACGAGGAACAGAACAGTGACACGATGCCCAGAATGTCTACGTCCAGTTTATGGCAAATGCATGGCGACTGTCTGCTGCAGGTGTGCACAATTTCCATGAAATCAGTACATGTAGACGCTTGAATAAATCTTTGATATGGTTTACTTGCTTTCTCTTTATAACTGACATAAATATAATTCTTAGTAATTTACGTCAATTGACGTCAGCCACGCGCTTCTAGTAGTTTTCGCCAAAATTCCTAAAAAGGGGTCCATCAATTTTCTTAAAACTTTCAAATTATCATTAGCTCAAAAAATAAATAAATAAAAGTCAGTGAAGAACAAATCCGAAAAAATCTGGAGCAATAACTACTAATAAATGAACATTGTTAACTTCGTCAATTGACGCAACCGCGCTTCTAGTGTTAAGGAGCTTCCAGGAAGCGTGGCAGTTCTGAATTATCCAGCAAATTATGAACAGTCATCTGGAATATCTTATTCTATATAAGCTCGGAGATTCACCGGAAAAACTCAAGAATTTTTTTTAACTTTTCAGCTTGTGAAGATGTTGATAAATGGATGCTAAGATTAGCGCTGAAACTGTCAAGTTGTAAGTGTCAATTCTTTATTGTTGCTGATTGAATATACCGATTATGTAACGACTGCAATTAGCGATCTGGCAAACAGTTATTTTTTTTGACTATTCCGAATCCAAAACCAATTTGTTGAAAGCGGAAACGTTGGGAGAGAAATGTGTTGGGTGCCTGGCTTCTTTACTCATGTCATAAATAAACACGTAGGCGGAGACCATGGTGCGTTAGCATAAAGCTACGTTCAAACGTGAGAGCTGAGACTCATGCAATCATCCAATGAAACGGCAAGATTACAGTTTCCGTCGTCCATTTCAAACGTCAATCAAAATTATGCTGCGACTAACTCCACGTAGTCTGAACAGTCCTGAGACATGACCGAGACTCACTAACTTCATCCATTGTCGTTTGTGCGGGGCGACCAGGGGGAGGCTCACCACGTTTGCTGAGTGTGTGAACGGTCCTGAGACAAGCTTCTCTCAAGTTTCTGAGAGAAGCTTGTGAGACAAGCTCCACGATCCTTGTCTCAAGTGTGAACAACCCTGAGACCTTCAACTGAGACAACGACCATGTCTCAGCAAAAGTTGTAAGCGTTTCAACTTTTCTGAGACTTCCTTGTTATCAACATCCAACTGGATTGTGTATTCGTCGCTCATTTATTTTGTACACATATACGCGGAATAATACTTTGTGCTCATGTGTTTCTGTTGGTTGCACAAGTCAATTCAGTCTAAACTAGTGATTCATTTGATGACATTTACTACAGTTTGCTTCTGGACACATAAAACCGGCCGCAATGATGCTATCATTGTCGCTTCGAGAAATGGTAGCAACATTGGGTGGCGAGCGCGAACTAGCTGCTTGAAGTAGGAGATCTTCTCGTTGGCGCGATCGAACGATGTACACGTCATCGTGTGACGCGTGACCGCGCTTGTCGGTGCTGCTGAAGATCGCCTGCACTTGTCCTTCATCAGCCATTGTGGAAGGTGTTCATCAGCTCGCTTGGCCAACCACCTCTCCGTGCGTCCGACGTAACTGTCACCACAGTTACATGTGAATTGGTAAACGATGTCGGAGGCACAGGTCGGCGGCAGCGGATCCTTGAGGGGGCGAGCTGGAATCTTGGTGGTGGAGAAGACGATCTTCGGCTCGATGGCATAGAACGCCAGAGCTGTTGCAGCACGGACTCTCATTCTCACTTCGCTTGAGAACTGTTCTCCCAAATACGGAACCATCAGGTAAGCTGGCTTCTTTTCAGGTCCAGTAACAGCTTCTCTTTGCCTTTGCAGGCTGTACTTTTCGATGAATGAAGATGGATAGCCATTATCGCGTAAAGTTTCAAAGAGAAACTTTATTTCAGCATTGAGATGCTCGGAGCTGCAGATCCGTCTCGCACGATCGAAAAGATTTTTTACTAAATTTCTTTTGTAAAAAGTAGGAACAAAGCTAAAGAAATGAAGGTAAAGACCTGTCCACGTCGGTTTTCTATGAATACAGGTCGATAAAGAATTGTCGTTGTTTTTTATGACTAACACATCCAGAAAGGGAAGTTTTCCGGCCTCAGCCGATTCTTTAGTAAAATGAAGATTAGGATGAACGCTATTTATCATGGAGGCGAATTTAGTGATGTGATTTTCATCATTAAAGACAACAAAGGTGTCATCTACGTAGCGAAAATAGTGCATCGGGCTATAGCACTGACTATTTTTGAAAAGATGATTTTCAGCATAACCCATAAAAATGTCAGCTAAGCAGGGACCGAGAGGGCTACCCATGGCGACGCCATCTTTTTGAAAATATAATTTGTTGTTGAATTTGAATTGGATTTTACTACTGCACAAAAGAATGAGGGACTTCAGCTTTTTAATATCTAGTCTAATGTCAATGTTATATTTGTGTTTAATAACTTCTATGAATTCAACGGTTTCCACCAGAGGCACGTTGGTAAAGAGTGATGTGACATCAAACGAACAAAATATTTTGCACTTAAATCTATAGAGCGAATGCGATTGATAAAATCAAACGAATCTTTTAGAGTATGATTGCATACTGCTTCACGAAAGGGCGCGAGGATATCAACGAGCCACCTAGCTAATTTGTGATATGGCGAATTAACCATACTAAGAATAGGGCGTAACGGTATCCCTTCTTTATGAAGCTTAGGGAGCCCATACATCCGGGGTATGACGGTGCCACGACTTTTCAATATGTTGGACTCCGCATTAGTGATTATTTGATTCCTAGTTAGTTCTGAAATGGCTTCGTTAATTTGTTTTTCGATTTTAGGTGTCAGGTCGATCCCGAAATTATCGACTTCGAATTTATTAGAATCATTCAAAATGTCTTGCATCTTCTCAACATAGTCGGACTTGTTCATTAAGACGACTGCATTTCCTTTGTCGGGACTAGCGATGACAAGATCCTTATTTTGCTTTAGTGATTTTAGGGCGTTCATCTGATTTTTTTGTTCGTTTGATGTCACATCACTCTTTACCAACGTGCCTCTGGTGGAAACCGTTGAATTCATAGAAGTTATTAAACACAAATATAACATTGACATTAGACTAGATATTAAAAAGCTGAAGTCCCTCATTCTTTTGTGCAGTAGTAAAATCCAATTCAAATTCAACAACAAATTATATTTTCAAAAAGATGGCGTCGCCATGGGTAGCCCTCTCGGTCCCTGCTTAGCTGACATTTTTATGGGTTATGCTGAAAATCATCTTTTCAAAAATAGTCAGTGCTATAGCCCGATGCACTATTTTCGCTACGTAGATGACACCTTTGTTGTCTTTAATGATGAAAATCACATCACTAAATTCGCCTCCATGATAAATAGCGTTCATCCTAATCTTCATTTTACTAAAGAATCGGCTGAGGCCGGAAAACTTCCCTTTCTGGATGTGTTAGTCATAAAAAACAACGACAATTCTTTATCGACCTGTATTCATAGAAAACCGACGTGGACAGGTCTTTACCTTCATTTCTTTAGCTTTGTTCCTACTTTTTACAAAAGAAATTTAGTAAAAATCTTTTCGATCGTGCGAGACGGATCTGCAGCTCCGAGCATCTCAATGCTGAAATAAAGTTTCTCTTTGAAACTTTACGCGATAATGGCTATCCATCTTCATTCATCGAAAAGTACAGCCTGCAAAGGCAAAGAGAAGCTGTTACTGGACCTGAAAATAAGCCAGCTTACTGATGGTTCCGTATTTGGGAGAACAGTTCTCAAGCGAAGTGAGAATGAGAGTCCGTGCTGCAACAGCTCTGGCGTTCTATGCCATCGAGCCGAAGATCGTCTTCTCCACCACCAAGATTCCAGCTCGCCCCCTCAAGGATCCGCTGCCGCCGACCTGTGCCTCCGACATCGTTTACCAATTCACATGTAACTGTGGTGACAGTTACGTCGGACGCACGGAGAGGTGGTTGGCCAAGCGAGCTGATGAACACCTTCCACAATGGCTGATGAAGGACAAGTGCAGGCGATCTTCAGCAGCACCGACAAGCGCGGTCACGCGTCACACGATGACGTGTACATCGTTCGATCGCGCCAACGAGAAGATCTCCTACTTCAAGCAGCTGGTTCGCGCTCGCCACCCAATGTTGCTACCATTTCTCGAAGCGACAATGATAGCATCATTGCGGCCGGTTTTATGTGTCCAGAAGCAAACTGTATTAACGCTCGCTCTTCCGTGGCAGTGACTTCAACTCCGTCCTTTCTTTCATTTTAACTGTATATAATGACTTGATTTGACATTTACTATATTGATTATACTTGTAAATATTGTCAAGTTTTGCTTCTTTCAGAAATCTGAATTTACGATGAATCAGACAGAAACATGATGAGGCACGTACAGGCTATTTTAACTTGATTGATGAAATTAGTTTTGAGCTATATCATGGTGGCCATGTTTTTTTACTACCAAAAGCGGGACACTAAATAGTCAGTAGAAAAAATATGAAAAACAGCGGACTTGCATCTACATGTTCGTGAAGATACGCAATAGTCAACTTAATGTCATTGCGTTGAATCACGACGCGCATAAAATTTCAACAAGCAGGAATCTTTTAATTAGGATTTCTTCAGTAAGTTTATTCCCACGGTAAGTTTATTCCCACATGCATGCCGAATGAAACCAGTGTTGTCAATTCAGTTTTTCAAGAAACTCATTTAACAGAGTTTGCCGGAAATTAACCAAGTTAAGTTTAACTCGGTATACTGAGTTTTATAACTCAGTTAAATATTCCAGCAATACTCGGTTAAATCAGTTACAAAGGAAAAATACACAAGTAGGCCGAAACTCAAGATTGGGCAAAAAACTTGGAATGGGTATACCCTAAATTTGGGTCAAAACCCAAAACCCAAGTTTCAATAACTACTGACTAATTGAAGATTTTTGATTTAATTATGATTGAACTGCGCATTGCTCATAACAAAGCAATTGCTTTCATTTTATCAATCAGAAATACAAACAGACTTGATAAATGGCATCTGCGTAGTCAGTGCATGGTTTAACATGTTTAGAACACGAAATTGGAATTAATTCATTTTTGGATAAATGTCGGCTATTGGAGAAAGTTTAGGAGTGTGAAGATAACTGAGAAGATATCCATGTAAAATACATGAAACATGTAAAAATTTAATGTGCATCAAAATACATGTAAGCTTGCACCAAATGCAATATGTACGAGCTTTCAATGCTTTGTCAAACCCAAAGTGAAACATCCATTCATCACTAGTATTTGATTTTTGAAATATTCTGTGAATTGAGTGAAACTTTGATTAAAAAATCAGAACTTTATGATCTTATCACGCCTCAAATGAAAACATCAATTTCATAACTTTCTTTGTGTAGGTCGTATATGCAGCATTAATAGTGCAGCAGACGCAAGTTTTGTAGAGAAAAAAAACATGTTTTGTATCACTTACCCAAGGACGACCCAAAACCCAAGGTCCAACCTTGCAAACCATTAGAAACTGATTATTATTTACGTATATTTTATAAGCTCTTCAATCGAGAGCTTTTTTCATCAAAGTTTGAAGGAAGAGGATGAGTCATTTCACCATCTAGGTACATGGCCCTAAGTAGAAAATTTTAAAACATGAGATTGATTAAGTTCGTGAGAGAAAGAGAGAAACGTTTACATACTTGCAAAGTAAATGGAAATCATAAATCTTAGGCACATACAAAGACAAATATATCTATATATACGACTAAGACATTTCAAAATTAGTGCAATTAGCACTGGTGCACGGAAGCAGTCTAATAAAAATTGAATGTTGTCCAAGTGTAAGATTAAATGTAATGATCAGAAAATGTTGAAACACGAGTGTTTCAAGTCAGTCAGTCCAAGTGTCATTAACAATTATTGCTGTAGCCGGGAAGAACGAATTCCTGCTCCTGGTAGCTTTACAAGGTGGTAAAACTATACCTCCCCTCAACATGGAGAGTTTGAAAGAGGTTGTTAGAAAGTAATATGACAGAGCTGATCTGAATTCGCCCGAGAGGGAAGTTAGAAGAACTTCTGGACTATGTAAAATTTAGGCTATTTTTGTGGTAGGCTATCTACTATTGATGAACATTTTGAAGGAGGCATAGAGCCTAGGGAAAAGAAATACTAGTACTTCATACCACAGACCACCTCGATGGTTTTGCGCTTGATAAGTTTGATAGATGTTTGTGAAGAATTTTTTGTTACGTGTTTTCAGAAGTCGTTGTTTGTTTGATTTTATTTTCAGTGCTTAAAAACAGGCCCAGTAGGCTTATGAGCATATCATACTTGTACTAAAATAATTTGACGAAAAGAACCAATCTAAATGAGTAGACCTTCAAAAATAATGAGATTTAAGTTCGAAGGAAATCAATTAAGTAAAAATTATCAAAATTACTCATTATGTTAAAATAGCAATGCATTAAACAACCTACGTAAACGAGTTGATGACCTGTTTACGTGGAGCATTTTACGAATACCTATAGGCTTTCAGCGGCTTGCCTACGTCTATTCTTCATGAAGATTTTTGACAAAATGAATCATGAGTCTCAGCAAGCTCTCACATAGTCTGAACTGAACCTGAGAGTTAGCGCAACAAAAGGGTATAAATAGAAACATTTTTCAATTTATCTGCGACCTGATGTTGATAGTGTGAACAGGTCTGAGACCTAGGTCTCAGCAGATCTCAGGTCATGTCTCAGCGTCGATAGTTCAGTGAAGGAGAGGCTCAAGAAAATGAGGGGCAGCTTTTTTCCTGATATCTGTCTCTCAAGTGTGAACGGGTTGGTCTCAGTCTCAGGTTTGATTTGAGGTCAACTCTCAGGTTCTTCTATCATGTGTGAACGTAGCTTAAGTGTCCTCCTGAAGAAAACTTACTCTTGAAATGAACTTATGCACGCTAGTATTGGTACCTGCAATGATTATGACGACGAAAGCTGATAATAAGAGCTTTCATATAATCAGGGTGTCCGCGAATTATTTGAATGAAAATTTCCAGGTGTTTTCCAGGATTTCCAGGGTAAAATTCATTTTCCAGGGAAATTTACCAAAAAAGGGATCAAATTTGAACAAAAATTTCCAGATTTTCTGCAAGGAAATTTTGCTCAAATGCGCGCGTCAAATTTAAAAGAAAAATTACAGGAAAAATCTATCCAAAGTTCTGTGGCTAAGGAGCTTACACACCATAAAATTAATATTATTAACGAGAAAAATTTGAAAAGTGGAGTGAAATTGGTTGAATTTTTAAGGCGCAGGTGATTCTAAATAAAAAATACCAATATAATATGCATCAGACGGCTGCATTATATTTATAAAAAATGAAAATATGATCGTAACAAATTTAAAGCTTGCGGATTGAGGAGAACAAAATAGAGAAAGAGTATAACAATAAATAACGAAAAATATAAGACTTAACAATGAAATGTAACATTAACGGAATATGTGTAAAGTCACATTTCATTGTTAAGTCTTATATTTTTCGTTATTTATTGTTACACTCTCTATTTTGTTTGTATGTTGTTGTCTATTTTCCTATTTGAACTGAAGCATTGCAGCGTGAATCCGTGGAAGGAGGAGGACCAAGAGCCTGAAAGATGAACATAATGGCTGATGTGCTACTAATGCATGAGAGTAATCACAATCAGTTTAAGAGAATGACACAGAGAAGAATTGACCAAGGAAAGCTCATTGGCACACGACGTGTAGGGAATAATATATCTACATTTTGAAAACCTACTTGAAATGTGTTTGAAAATATTCGATATTAGCCTAGGATCATTCGGAACAAGCCTGGTGCCTAAATGAAGTTTATAGGTTTAGCACCATTTTGCGTCAGTAGATTCTGTCACACGGCAATCAAGTGTGTAATAGCATTAATCCTAGATTACGGCTCCTAGTTGCCCATACCACACGACGTTAATGAGGGAATTTACAACTTCTAGTTCAACACATATCGCACAGCGTTTGTGAGGGAATTCACAGCTACTAATTCACCATACTGTACAACGATTAGGAGTTCGACAACAGTTCATAGTTAAACATACCACGCAGTTCAGTCTCATTCATGTTGTATACGTTATGATAGGAGATTCCAGTCACTGAAATATTCTAAAAACAAAAAATTGTATGCGAATGAAGGCTATAATTGTAACAAGTACAGATATGAAGAAAAGAAAATCTGGAAAAATAGAAAACACTTCAAACATAGAGTAAGCATGACTTCAACATCTTGCAATTAGTGTTTAATTAGTCTCAAAATTTCCAGGACTTTTCCAGGGCCAAATTTCATTTTCCAGGTTTTCAAGGTTTTCCAGGGAGCGCGGACACCCTGTATAATGCATGTCATGTTCATGATTTCTGTCTTCAGATGGAAAAATGAATTTATCCATCTGAATGATTTTGCTCGAGATCTGAATGATTTATATCGACAGAAAGGCTAATATCCTGAACTTTCCAAAGATCAAAAACTCTTCATTTTCATCATCTGATTCATAAAATTCTAGAAAGTTGTATTTAGCCGATTTATCAGAGTGAAATGATCAAACATGTTAAGTTGAAGCAGCATAATTATGACACGCAACAACCATGATATCAAAACGTACATGTTGATGCAATAGCACGCTGACACCAAGTTGTCAAGAAATGTCGACAAGAGAGGCCAGGAAACTGCCACACTGGACGAAGACCGCAAACGCCACTCGCTCGCGCGGTTCCCGGGACTGAATAGAATAGGACCGACGTTCCCCTGCGTGTCACAAGAGGCGACTAAAAGGGACCTTTTGCCACTGCAGCTCTGGTGTTGGCTGTTTAATATCTTATTCTCATAGCCTTTCCTCAGTGGCTATACTAAGTTGTTGCGGGGAATCCTGACGGCCGAATCTTAGCTGTTGGGATATGCAACAAAGCTCTCAGAGCTTCATCCCCTGTGGCATATCTGGCTGCTCCTTTTTTCAAAGCCCCCTCAGCGATGGCCGCCGCCCCTCTTCGGAGGTAAGGTGTGAGGTCGGACTATTGTGGATGCTGACTTCCCCGGTCAATGTTATTCACCCTGTGTGAACAGCCATGTCTTTGGCATGGTAGCAGCCCGGTGGCATCAGAATAACCATGCACTCACCAGCAGTGGGCATATATTTGCTTACTAGATCTGTCGCTTTGTATTGTCTTGATACGAAGCGTCCTATCCACTGGACGGAGTCAGGTAAAATAGCAACAATCGTACACGCCAGAAGTACTCGAACTTATCAGCCTATTCGTATCAGTTTGCGCAGAAACAATGGACACATGGCAACCGACTGTCATAAAATTTGTGTCTGATGTTTCTAGCAAAGTCAGATAAAATACTGGAGAAACAAGGTCTCGATCTTTCTTAATTCAAGGGATAGCGATGGTGGTTCAAATTGACTAAAGGTAAAAATTAAAAGAAAAAAGTTAAAAAAATGAAATTTATCGGTTGATGAAGATGAATTGCTTTGTGATCATTAGCAAGTACGAAAAATAAATCCTTCTATCATTGTTGTAATTCAGATCTCATAAGTAGTTCACGGCTGAAACAGGGCCTGATCACCTGTTCTTGTTTCAAAAAATAGTGAGGCAGCTAAATGTGTAGGCCTAATTAAGTTTAATCAAAAAACTTTTAAGGCTCTAATTACTTTCTTAAAAATTTGCTTTCTATACAATTTGTAATGTCATATCAAATTTTTAATGGGCCATCGGCTAATTGTGTACTCTTGAAAGATTTTATTTGACCGTCGATTAGTCTTTCGGTGTACTTTGTTAAGAAACACATGTGTGTATATCGCGGTTAGATACATGCATCCAGGTACTTAGTAGCTGGGTCTTTTTTAGCGCATATGGTATAAGCTAGCAAAATGTACTTGATTAGATGCTTAAAATGTTATTTAATGATATATTTCCCGCGTTTCTGGAATTGTCGGGACCGCATCAGAGAGCAAAATCTTTACTGCTAGAAGAAGCCGGATGGTTCCATAAACTAGCGACCCCGACAATTGGAAGCAGTGGTCTATACATAAGCCCCAATGACTTGGTAGCCTTCTTGTCATGATTTAATGTATGGCTTCGAACTCATCACTTAGCTTAATCACTGACTTTTATTCGAAATACCAACGAAAACTCTGATACACTTTTTTGTCACTGGCAGCGTTGGTAGAATTTTGTTGGCATGATTTCGGACTGATATCCTTCTTCAATTTGGTGTGTATTAATGTGTGTAAGTAACCAACAGTGATTGTGCGCTTCTCACTCACGTTTTACTGCTCAAAAAACATTGAACTTGCAAAATATCTTGCGACTCATGAAATTGATAACGTGAAGATAAAAGATCATTTAGATATGACTTTTTTTGCACAACTCGCAACTTCAATTACAGATCACTAGAGACTGCATAATTTGCCACATTGCGAATCTGTTACGAAATGGTATGTAAGCACGTTAAGAAACACACAAAAAGCGATTTTTGCATAAACCTGTCGATAGATGGATTATAAGTTTATACTTGTATGCACGAATTATGGTCAACCCAATTATTTACACGACTTCGATGTGAATAACCACAAATTGTTTTATAGGATGCAACGTTACTCGTATGCAAAACTTCATCATTAGCGATTTCACTACAGCGACGTGTCAACGACACAATGCCATCGCCTCACAGGCATCATTGGCACTGTCATATGGAAACGAAACAAATTTATGATGTCATCAATATTTCATGCTGATGTTGTGCGAACATGTATATTTACTAGGTTGCATCAATTGAGATTCGAAAAAAATTAATAAAAATGGTGGGCTTAAAAATAGGTATATAAATAGCAGTTGAAATCCAAGAAATTCTGCTCATTGAACTTAGTGGTAAGTAGTCACAAAATGACATTCCCGGGCTATTAAAGGGCTTATTGGCTGTTTCACTAAAATTCAAGGGCGATTCCCGGGCTGCCCGGGATTCCCGGGTTCGGTCGCCACCCTGTATATGGTGTCGACTAATGTAGCTGGTCGGTCTGCAGCTTTACCGGAAGACGAGAGCCTCAAGAGAAATTTCTCAGATATTTAGCGAGTCTTTCAAAAAAAGTGTGCCAACTCATATATCAACTCTCAACATTCCACCATATGCCAACTCTCCACAACCCACATGCCCTGAATGAATTTTTGTGCCTCCTGTAGTCGTGCTAAAGCACCACTCACACGAAGTTTTTGAGGAAATGTAGCCAAATTCTGTTCATCAACTCGACCGCGTATATAACCAGTGCTCTTAGAAAGTTATCACATCAAACTCCAAAAAATGTGATTTTTCGGGGATTTATTCATCCTCGCCTGAGACATCAACGACTGAAACAGGCATCACGATATTTTCTCTGCCTGATAGATTCTGGAAAAGCACTGTTCCTGGAAAAATTCATGTTGCCGAGCATTAAGGTTTTGTTGGTGCTTGAAGGTTTAAATTAACGAAAGACGTTGAAGTGCAACGCCTCTCGTCTGCTTTCATGTGATGCACCGATAAAATAAATCAATCTGATTAGGTTGAATCGGACACTGTTTGACTCAAGAGGACAGCCGTAACTCGAGAAACTGGCTTACTTTTCGTTAAAACTAGGTGTCTTGCTGATAACTATTTGCATGAATCAAGTGTTCCTATTCATATGATTGGATATGCTATTTGCAGCTTGACCTCTCTTAATGCAAAATCTATGATATTGCCAAAAATTTCCCCGGTTCCTTGAATTGGCAACAACACAAGTTCGACTATATTCAATTACTATTCATGATCAAAATTCATGGTGTACATGTATCTCAGATTTACTTCATGACTCCATATTGAATGAAGGAGTTGTGATGATGCTTATAGATGTGAACTAAGCCTGACGATTCCTGATATGGAATAAAATAGAAGCCATCTATGTCTGGTCCCATATTTTTGACTTAAAATGCAAATATTCACAAGTTGTTTTGAAATTTTCAGAATGTAGAAAATTCTTCTTTCTTAATATGCCGGCATAAGTAAAAACATATCCGCATACTATTCAAAAACATTGCCATTAGCCAGAGATGTACACTTAACTTTTTCAAAGCCACCTCATGTCTCAAACCCAGGCAACCTAGACAAGATCTGGTTATCTACCCCAATTTCTGAACTCTAGTTTGCAGCCTCACTAAATGCAGATATGTTATATAAAACACTGACATGAAACAACTTATTGACAGTATTGCACCTTGAGAAAGCAATCCAACTAAGTACGTGGCTGCACAGACATATCGCAAGCACGGCCATCTGCGAAGACGAACTAGGCCTATCAATATTTTCACATCACTTTTTCACCCGATGATGGATCGACTTGATACGCTTCTTGCTGCTTACATCGCTTCAATTTTTTTTGTGAACTTTAACAGCAACGAATTTCTAACGCATTTTCCTGTTGGCTATGTTTGCGCTTGCAGGCCTCACAGCATGCAAAAATAGAAGGGTAAATTTAATTGTACAAGATGGGTCAAAAATACAAAGAGGACAATGAATGTTTTTGAACGACTTTGTTCATTACTACTTTTACTAAGTTTTGCTGCCTTCTCTTAGTGACTCTCACATAACTTTCTCTTAGTGGTCAGTCAATTTCTATTGCTATTGACAAATTGTAGCCCACTACTACATGTCGCATATCATCATCATCACTGATCTTAATATTTCATGTCGCCCATCCATTCTTGCCAGTCCCTAATCGAGTTATGTTGAAGCTTGCTTTGTGCTTGAATTGTTTGGAAAGCACTATCAAACCTCATGTGAATTCTTTCACCTGAAGATGGTCTGCGGTTGACCAAAAATTTTTGTACGTAATCGTTAAACATCAAAATATTCCCGATTCTTTCTAACATAATTTCATATATCATGGTTAATCAGAACTTTTCCATTTTTTATCAATTTACATTTTGTAATGCGATCATTTCGAAAGTAGAATTATCGTTTCTGTATGTTTAAAATGTTATGTTCGAACCAATACGTGTGATTCAAATATTCTTTGAAAAGGATGGCTTAAGGCTAACCAATAATATATTAATCCATTCCTCTTGCATGGAGAGTGTTTCATAGTTATACTCAAGTATACTCCAGACCGTCTACATTTTCCACCACCTTCAATGAAAATGCGACTGCAGTGGACGATTATTGAGCATAATCTTGGAATTTTCAGAGAACGCCTGTTGCATCTTTTAAGTCAGAAACTCTCTGGTGAAAGCCAACTAAGAGGTTTAAAGACATAAGTCCATTTGCATAAATCGCACTTCTATTTGACCGGTCATTGCAGAAACAATTTTTATCTACAGACAATACCACTTCTGGACGAACCTTTATGACTATTGGAAAGTTACCGTAGAACGCCCTAACTTTAGCCACCGGTGGTGCATGACTTCAATCTTATTTTATTCTGATATGATGCATTTATGATGCACCACTACAGCTTGAAATATTCATCTGATACCATAGCACTGCAAAACTACTCTCTATCTTGTCATATTTCAAGTTATGACTTCATGGCTGAATCTTTTCCAAAAACATGCATTTTTGGCAAAAAAATTTGAATTTCAAAATGCACCCCTGAACGGTTTGAAGCCTAGACATGTGGAATCGGTTGAAACGTCAAATACGCTGCTCATAGTCATACACTGTTTTAACATATTGATGGAGTTTCAAGTGGCAACTTTAACTTTGCTTACTTTTAAATGGGGTGGCTAAAGTTAGGACGTCAAATTCAGGAAAATGTCCTAACTCTAGCCACTTATGTGAGTGAAGCTATGCTTGATTTATTTGAAATTTGGTCCCTACTGCATCAGGGCTAGCCTCCTTTTCAACTTCCTCAGACGTCCGATGTTCACAAATTCAAAGTCGATATATCAATAGCTAGATTTTATTGTACACTGTACATTCAACATGTGCATGTACCGATGTCAGCTTCACCGGTATATCTAATTACACGCATAAGAAAATGCTATTCTATACTGTTTCCCCATCTTGAAACTGAAGGAGATTTCAATTAATCCAGTAATGCGAATTGAACAATGCACCTTCCATTCTTGAGAATGAAGTAATTGCTATTTTTAGCAATGTCGTCACTAGAAAAATGGTTTCTTGGAAAACATCTTCCCAGTGGTATAAATAGCGAGGTCCTCGTAAAACTTTATTTCTCATTCGGAAGATCAACAGTCAAACAACAGACTTGGCTACGTTAACACGTCTATGGCTCCATTCAAACGAAAATATGCAAGTTTGTCTGCTGACTCTATTGAAAAAGCAATATGTGCTGTACATCGTGGCACCAGTTTACGAGCAGCGGCCAAAGAACATGGAGTGAATAGACAGACTCTCAAGAACAGAATCTCCAATCAACATAGCGGCTCCTATGGAAGACCAACGGCTTTGGATGCAGATATTGAGGCACATATAGCCAAACGCTTCGTACTCTTGATTGGGGATTTCCTGTTACATCAGATGACTTGAAATTCATAGTGAAGGATTACCTCTACGCTTCACGAATCACTATCAGTTGTTTCAGAGACAACATCCCCGGGAGCAAATGGATCAGGAACTTCATACGGTGCAATGGCTTATCTCGTCGAAATGTGTAGCGCGACGTCGTGCAGCCGTTGACAAGACAATTATCACTGACTACTTCAACGAATTGAAGAGAACTGTTGAGGATGTTCCGGCCGAAAACATAGTGAACTACGATGCGACGGCTCTCGTGGACGACTCTGGAAAAAGGAAATGCATCGTCAAGAGAGGAACGAAATACCCGGAAGCTGTCGCCAATCACTCTAAATCAGGTATTTCTGCTATGTTTGCGGGGTCTGCGAACGGAGACCTTCTCCCCCCTTACGTTGTTTATAAATCCAAAAACCTGTATAAGCAATGGACAGTCGGTGGACCTGACGGAGCCAAGTACACATTCACCAAATCTGGATGGTTTGACGATTTGTGTTTCGCTGATTGGTTCAGATCGGTTTGTCTGCCATATCTCAGGAGGAAAACGGGACCCAAAATTCTGATCGGTGACAATCTGTCGTCACACATCAACAAAGAAGTCATCGACTTGTGCCATCATCATGACATTCGATTTGTGTGCTTGCCACCAAATTCATCTCATATCACGCAGCCTCTCGATGTTGCATTCTTTTCTTCTTTGAAGAGAATTTGGAGGTCCATTGTTAAGTGACTGGCGTCGCACACAAGAGGGACAGAAGCATGTTGTCATGCCGATATCTTCCTTTCCATTGAAGCTTCGTGATCTATACAACAGATTGAATTTGGACAACTTGAAGAGTGGTTTCTCTGCGTGTGGAATCTTTCCATTCAATCCAGAAACTGTATTGAAAAGGCTGCCTCAAGTGTTGGAGTCCTCTGAAAGTCAAAATGACTTCGATGATGTCATCGTCAATCATTTGCAACAACTTAGACATGGACAGTCAGTGGATAGCTCTGGTCCATCCCGAGCGCGCAGAACGAAACTCAATGTTGTCTCTGGCAGAGTCATTGGCGACACTGACTTGGATTTCGAGGATAATTAGGCCCCATCGACGAACTTAATGTCAATCGTGAACCCTCTATCGATGAACATGATGATGAATCTCAATCGAAGCCACAAATAAATCAAGGAGATTTTGTTCTTGTTAAACTCGCAGTTGATGGTAGATCAATCCACAAACACTTTGTGGCACAAGTGTTGCAGGTAGTAAGCCAAAACGATATTGAAGTGTCGTTCCTGAAAAGAGTTTCGGAAACTTCATACGTCTTCCCAGAGAAAGAGGACAGAAGTTCTATTTCACCGGATGAAATTGTAGAGACTATGTGTGCTACTCCCGATCGTCGTGGTTTGGTTTGGACTATTGACTGGGACATAGACAAACAATAGACTGTACTTACGTATATATGATTCAAGAATTTTTATAGTTATAATGTCATCCAGTTATGTGTTTTGTTATCCAAAGTTCACAAAAGATAGAATATTTCCATAAGAAAGAACTTCTCATTCATTCTTAGTCTAATTCGTACTCAATCAATCATCATTAAGTTCAATTCTATCATGTAGGGGGCTTTTGAAACAAAGTGGCTAAAGTTTGGGCAAGCAGTCCTAACTTTAGCCACCGCCTTTAGGCCTAGAAAAAACATACTTAAAATATTTTTTTAACAATGACATCATAGAAGTAACTGGAGACCACCCCCATTAATCCAACTAACGCATATTTAAATAAAGTTATCCCGAACTTGATTAAAAAAATTGAAAAAACTACGTGCAAGTGGCTTAAGTTAGGGCGTTCTACGGAAGTGTTTCTGTTTATACCGTAATCATAGACTAGGCCAGGGGTGCTCAAACGGCGGGTCGCGAGCCACTCAGGCGTGGGTCGCGGTGAAATCATTGGGTCATAACGCGCAACGTGTAAAAGCTAACCCTCTGCTAACCCGAAAAATTTTACGCTCGCATGTCAGCGCAAGTACAGGCCTGCGCCACTAATTGAATATCGAACAGATAAGCGATGACTCGGCAATGACGCAAAACACATGAAGGCTCTTCTTCCCCCTGCTTGTGTGCGTCACACACGCAACGCGCACGATCATGAATATTGACCTTTGTTTTGTGGTTGTCACTTTCAGAGCCGCCGAGGCGCAAAGGGAAGCGGCACAAAATATGTGAAGTTGCATTTTCCACTATGCTACTGCTGAAAAACAAATTCCGTAGCCGATTGACACACAATAACCTCGAAGAGACTTGGATAGCAGCTATGAGCCTCGCTATCAGAAACTAAAGAGGAAGTGATCCTGATGATAGGATGAGGCATCGATCGTTTACGCTCATTTGTCAATTCAATGACAAGGTGGTAGTGTTGTAGATGCAGACGGGTGTGACGTGATTCTCGTTATGCATGCATATTATTCATCCACACTAACTGTTAGCACAACTTACATTCCTGGTTTTACGAATATCCCACCCCTTTCATTTTATTTTATTTTTTAACGAATCCCAGGATCCAATAAATGAACGGCAAAATTTCCGGAATTCCGGAGAAATCTCACCCATGTGATCATTGCTGCGGAATCTGATGCGGTACGCAAAGAATGATTTTTGGGTGAACCCTGCCTTTAACTTACAATGAATGTGATTCTGAGGCGCTACAGAATTTGTTTATGATTTCAATATCTACAATTTTACTTATCTCCCTTTTAAGTCCTGATAATAATTTCTAAAAATATCTGACGTACGCATCCTATCATTTAGCAGAGCTGTAACTTAACAAAAGCTCTTGCGCAAGCAGATAACTCACCTTACACGACAATATGTTTCCAAAAGCTGAGAATGTATCATATAGAGATTTCTGATCAATATCTTTGTGGAGGTTTTTTATAAAAACATTTCCGACACCGGATTTTCTTAATGACGGATCCCGTTGAGACCACATGATTCGAATAGCCCGTCCTTTCATTACGTCGAAGTTCATACTGTCCAAAGCTCTCTCAGCTGAAAACAACAGTTAATCATGAGTTATGATCAGTATTCACTGAAATTGAGATTATACTGTAAGCCTAACTGTGTTTCATAGCTATATCAACAGGATGACTACTTTTAAATAAGTAAAAATAATTACATTTTTCAGGAATTCGTAGGCACACTGTAAGTGGGCAATACATGAAGCATATAGTAGGTAGATGCGTCAAATCCAACAAATGTCAGCACTATCGTATTTTGGGTAAGGAAACAGACTGGTTGTAGTCAAGAAAATCTTAAATTCCGCTAGCGCAATATAAGATAGGGCATCGAATAAACGCGCGAGCCTAATAAGTGCTGCGAAGTAGCAACGAGTAGTAAGTAGCGTAGTAGCACCCAGTTGAAATCGTAAATATTTTTCATGGTTCGTCCATGCAGGAGGTTAATAATTATTCGTGGATTCTTTTGTGAGTTTTTGCTAGGAAACTAGGCACACAATATGGTAATAAATTTAAATACTTCATTAATTTCGGATCATCAGAAGCAGATATGTCTATATAGATTCTTGGCTTCTGATGATGGTCTACGGAGGCCGAAATCAATAAAGCATACAATGTTATTACCATCTTGTGTATTTGGTTTCCCAAAAAGACGTACAGAAAAATGATTAACCAAGGCCTCTGCAGCACATTCGTGGAAAAGGTAGAATCGCTACCATTGTTCGACATAAATTTATTTTTAAAAATTGTCAAAAAATTCGCCCGACGCACTTCTTTCCACCGACAGTATCAAAGGCTTTGAATGTGACGTGTTGGAAAAATGTCTTGGATACACAAATCACTGGTCTAGTCAGGGCAACTCGTCAAATCAGCTCATGACGTGTTCAATTGCGGCATTTTCAACGCAATGCAACGTGATTCAGCCATATAGTAGTAATCACCGTGTTTTGTTTGTCCAAAATCTTGTAACTAAAATTCTCAGCTGCTGTGAATCATGTTTCATCACATGTATCATACCTTACTGTTCAGTTGTTAATAAAAGTAGAAATCCACCACACACCCTACGGAAAAACGTAATTCATTTTTCCGGAAATGTGAACTCATTAAATTACGAGGCGAGAAGACCTTAGCATACAACTAGTCATGTCATTGGTGTAAGTGCAGTGTGCATGACGTAGACCTACGTAGAACTATCCTAGCAACATCCAAAATCCATGCGCCTGAAAATTATCGCCGGAAAATCAATTGCTACTTGCGGTACAGTGAAAGTATGTGGAGTTAGGCTTAAATAGGCCTGTTTAGCATATGTCATATCATCTCCATGTAAATATAATTTTCAAATTCCTCGTATTTATAACTTCTCCTAACCTTAGTCTTGTGAACCTGATGATTACTGAATGGTAATCGAAAAATTTTGCACATCTAGACAAGAAATAATAATTAAGATCTTAGAAATATTTGACTCTTTCCAGTTCCTGTAGTACACCATGACTGGTCTGGACATCTTCCAAATTTTGTGTAACTCCAAGAGGAAACTGATCATGCAGTTAAAATTTCAGGAAGGTGCAGAGGTTAAGGTGCTGCTAGGAACGTTCACGATCTTTTTCACGAGAACGCTTTCTACGAAGGCCTCTTTGTTTCATATTCAGTGAAAGGCTCATTGGCATTCATTGTACGAGTATCTGAATTGGTATTCGTCGGTCATCTCCGGAAGAGAATGTATATTGATGGTGTCAATTGTCATAATCTATAGAATATTGGGCCAAAATTGTGATGTCGAATTTCGGCACAGTCTGTATAAGATGGAGTGGTTGGTAATTATTCGCGGATGAATGCTTCGATATGCTACTTCTGTTCACAATTTAAACTTGACATCTACACCAATGGGCATACTCTTCTCTACTTCATCAGATCAATAGTGATTTAGGAACCTGCCACGGCTTGCATTTGTGCACCAATATGAATCGGATATATTCTTCAGCTTTCATGCCAGTGTTACACAACCTCTTCAGGTGCTTACTTAAAAAAATATTTTCTTAAGTCTATTACCGCTTTTGGTTATCTTAATGCTACTCGGTGCTATGTGTAGCTTGATTTTTATACTAGGCTACCGATATAGTCTGACAAAGTGGGCTTCCTCTTTTAAGATTAGAAGTTCAAGTGCAGCTTGCAATTCTCCCCCGCAGTTTCCTTAAATATGTCAACATTACTCAGTCTTTCCTGGTTCCAGATTGACTAACGAAGAAGAAATCATTCCCTGATTGTCGAAGATGTTGGAATCGGACATTTTCTAGGAAATAGACCTAGGAAAAATGTGTTTGACTCGCCAATTCGAAGGATTTGTTCTTCTTGGAGAAGCGAGTGTTTAGGATAATCAATTCGAAGAGTTTCCTTCATTCATCGAAGTTGCCACAAAGATGTGTTGCAAAATTATTTCATCAATTGAGGGGTCGTCTTCTCACCCCTTGTCTGTTATGTTCCAACCACATCATTGTCAACTAATTCGTTCTCAGTGCACTTTGCGTCCACCATTCGCAAAAACTGAACGCTTTCGCTGTTCATTTATAAAATATTGTAATCTATAATCTTGTACTTTTGTAATGCGTTCACCGACTGTAACCATGTGGAGCAATAAAGTTATTGTTATTATGATTATTCTCTTCCGTTTCTTCTTAACTTCAGATCGGTACTCATACGAGAGCACAGTGCGAGCATACAAACTGGTCATTTGTAAAATTACTAGGCTACTTTGCACCGAGTAAAAATTCATAGATCACATTCCTCTGGATGATCTATTTCGATGATCTGCAAGAGGCAATCGAGTTCCAGGTTGATTTTTTGTAAGAGACATGCGTTTAAAATGTTGCTGCGAGTATTCGAATATCACTTCTAGTCTTTCCCTTGGACAGACTTTTGGGACCATTTTCACTACCAACCTATAACAGGCCAATGCATGCGCATCTATGCGTAATGTATATCTTCACGTACTTAGATATAAGCATAATTTTGATTTCAGAAACTAAATATCAAAAACTATGATGCAGTAATTATATATTGTTCGGAGGTTGAAAAAATTCATGCACTGACATGCACACGGGTATCAGCTGAGGTATCTGAAGAAAAAAAATGTTAACCCGCGGACTGAAACTTTAGGAATTCAGGGAGCCATTCGTACAATTATTCAAAGAAACCACGAATGATGCTACTTTATGCGTTAGATATCCTCAAATTTATCAATAGTCAATCAAAGGGAAGTCGCAGCTGCTTCCTGTTGAAGCCATTGCTTGGTACGAATTGTCGCACAATGCAGCAACAGCGAAAATATTGACAGTGACTTCCTATGTTTGTTTTCGTCCGCAACTAATCAATTTTGCACGGATTTCAATAAAATTAGTGCTGTATTTAATAAATAATAATAATACTAAAATTATCATACAATTAGTTATAAAATTATTTCAATAAAAAGATGATCAGGAGACAATACTGGTTGAAATAAGCTGGTGTTCAAATGGATTTGAGCATGTGACCTTTTTCGACCATGTATAGCCTACCTCTAATATCAGTTGTACTGAGAGTAGGTTTTACGATGTTTGCTGTCGCCATGTAACCTCAGATAGTTGATTTTAATGAAATTGATTTATTCCATGCAGCATAACGCCCACATTTGGCCATTTTTCAAATTCATCCATACCAATCGGAAATAAGCCTAAACTGAGCCATAACTGCTGCATTATAAGACCCTCAAAACAGCTGTGGAGAAATCAGACTCATCAATTACTACTGTGAAAACTTTTCCAACACTACATTTTTAGTATTGAACTATGAATATAATGATAGCTTTCATTATGAACATTGATTTATGCTGATTTGTTCATGTAACCCAACCAGTCATGCACAATCATGTGCGAAAAAAATATTCACATTCTGCGATCTTCTAATATAACACACATGCATCGGCATGATGTAAATATTCATGAATGTAAACAACGAATTTCACTCACTATGCACCATCGTGGACATGCACAAAATCATTTTTCATCTGATAGCAAATATTTTGTCGTGGGAATTTCTTCACCCTGAGGGGTCCAGTGGACACCTTGGCCTACCTGCCATATTTATAATGTTTCAATTGAAATTAAACAACACACGTAGATTCACTGTCAAGAACGATGATTTCACATGGGCATGAGGTTTGTCGAAGACGACCTCAATCGTGCTAATTTTCGTCCAAGGATTCGGGTGCAATCAATGGATCACAAATACACGATCTTGATGCATCACGACAACGCAACAGCATACAAGTCCAAAGTCGTGCAGAATTTTTGACTGATGAAGGCATCCAACTGCTAGGTCATCAATCATGCAGTACAGTTATAGCTAAGTGAGACAACCTCGTCTTCCCAAATATTAAGCGCATGATGCGCGACATCCGCTGTGACTCTCCAAAGATAATTGTGAAAGCACTGTCCTATTGGAGGGACTTACCGCTTCGTCGTGGTCCTAAGTGGCTTAAGCGCTTGCAACTTTTCATCGACGCTAGTGGTAAATAGTTTGAAAAGATGCAATTACAATACTTTTTAGAAATCCAGAAACTTATTGAACACCCCCGTACTTCGTCTGAGATGTACGATTTGCTTGCACAAACCACGAACAGAGTTAGGGAGCAAGAACTTTTTCTTTGCGATCAAATCAGACAGGATGCTGAAAACTCTTTCACCTTCAGCATTCACATGCGGTAGAATCATAGCTAGACAAGCAAGACGCGACAAAGGTTTTTGGCAATATATACTTCCTAAGTTGTTCAGGGCGCACTTTTTTTGTCACTAGATTTCTACTAAGAGACATAGAACCCATCATTTTCATACCACTTGCGCCAGAGGCTCGGAGGCCATTTCCCCTGCTCTCCAGTCCAATTTCGATCAAGTGTATATTTTTAAGAATAAAAATCATCAATACAAATGCAAACCGCAATTTAGACAGTAGGCTCACGACAGTGAAGACAAAAAAATCACAACAATAATTGGAATACACAGTATGTAAAGTCACCTTAACACCATGTTTGCGTTAATTAGAGATGAAGCATACGGAATTGAGTTTTGGCGTTTCTTGGTTCTACACGTACACGCAGGTAGAACTAAAGATGTTTGAGAATTTGACATTATCCACTACCTTTTCCAATTCATTGAATTCGATCTTCAGGCACGATGAGTTGCATCCTCAAAACTCTTTGGATTTTTCTATCATCCAACAACTACGGCCAGACCCAACCTGAGCGGCTGCGACATCCTCCTCAATTGAAAAATCAGGACAGTCTGATTTGAGATATGCTGCCAAATATGAAGAACTTACCGAAGGGATTCGAAAGCAAGGGTGGAGCTCATCGTTGCTCCATCGGTGAGGAAATTACTTGCTACAGCCGGTGTTAAAAACGTGAAGATTATCATCAGTATGTTGAGTGCAAAGGTGGAAGAGGGTAGCAGCTGTGCTAAGGACCTAGGCGTTGTGTGCAGCAGTGTGTCTCTTGGGGTGCAGCAGTTGCTTTTTCACATAACATCTTGTATTGCATCTTCAGGCACGATGAGTTGTATCACCTGAAGTCAGGGGTTTTTTGTCATCCCGAAACTACGGCCAGAACCAGCCTGAGCATACGTGACATCCTCTGCCGGGATCCTCCTTCATTTGAATAATCAGGAAAGTCTGATTTACGATATGTCAGAGGTATAGGTTATGCCAACTACACACGCCCATTATGAGACAACAGTTCCGTTCCGAAGTGTATAGATCATTCTCATTTAAGAGGTATTGATTTGAATCCAACTAGGTTGATTCCGAAACTAAATAATTGACCGCGAAGGAAGCATGTGGCCAAATCATCTGTAAAATCCGATACTGCAGACATATTGCTGTGCTTGTTGTAAAATGCACAATGTATATTATATGCCAACTGATATAATGACCTCCACACTCTGCAGGTCCGAGATGCTAGATCTCGCGATCTCTTGCTTCTTTTATCCTCTACTTTTTTCTTGCTTTCTTGCCTCATAAAATATTTTTCTTTATTCTTGTCATTGGGCATGCCGGATGCTGCCATGTCACCCCATTCCGCCCTATAGGCTATGCTGTTTCAATGACGCTGACTTCTTGGAGCATCCAACCGTCCATATCCATTTGCAGTCAGAGAGCAAAGTTTTATAAAGGACTTTGATAACACATAATAGGTCAGAGGTTTTTGTGAAAGCATAGCAGACAGTCAGAGGAAGTCATGCAAATCATATTTAACTTAAAGACTAATAAGGCATCGGGCTACGACCACATAAGAGCTGAACATCTGAAAGCATGTTCAAAACCGGTATATGAATGCCTCACATACATTTTCAACATCTGTTACTTGACTGGCTACTTTCCAAAAGCTCTAAAGATCTCTCTTGTTTCATTCCCTAGGAAACCGAAAGCATTGAAAAGTGGTGACCAATTGTCAGCAAAATATTTCAGACCTATCTCAGTTAACTCCATCACATGCAAAGTGTTTGAAAAGATCCTCCAAAATCGCACTGACACTAGTTGACTCCATCCAGCTCAGCATGGTTTTCTGAAAGGCCGAAGCACAGAAACTGCACTCTCTGACATATACAATTCCATCTGTAAAGACGACTCTCTACTACTGAGTTTTGATTTCACAGCCGCGTTTGATCATGCCCCTCCAAAGCACATAATACATGAACTGCAATCCAAAAGTAGCATTGATTTTCACACCATCCGACTGATTCGTAGCCTGCTAAAACCAAGAAACACCACAAGTAAGCTTTTCCCTCACATTTCCTTGTCTCCAAACTGTGGCACTCCTCAGGGAAGTTGCTTTAGTCATTTGTTGTGGAATACATGTTTTTGTTTTTTTTACTGAATTTTCACCCCAAGCACAGCTATGAGCCATGAACGAAGCTAGGGGTTACTCAATGAAAAACTAATAAATTGTATTACTTTAAATAAAAGAAAAAAAAACAGATCTTCTAATCTGATTAAGCTGCCCCCATCAGAAACCTATTCGCACGCCTCTTGAAAGTATCAAGATTGTATTGGTCAGGGAAAGTGGTCTGGGGAAGCTGATTCCAAAGCTGTGCCGTGCGAACAAAAAAGCTTTTCGAGCGACTCACAGTACGTGCGCGTTCTAAGCTCACATTATAGCATGTGAGTGCATTAGCTCTGCGTGTGCTTCTGGATAAGATCTTAGGTTTGGGTACGCACTCATTTACTGCAGAGCTGCTTCTACCGAAATAGTACCTGTAGAAGAGACTGAGTGAAGCAACATCCCGTCTGACGGAGAGCGGCTGCAACTTGCTAGCAAGATTTTCACCCATGAGATTCTTGACACGTTTCTCAACCCGTTCAAGGAGGTTAAGATGCGTTTGTGGGGCGCCTGCCCACAGATGACAACAATACTCCATCAGAGGACGAATAGTGGACTTGTAAAGATAGCAGATAGTCTGTGGTGGAAGATAGCTGCTAGCACGATAGAGACTACCAATGCGTTGAGCTGCCTGCTTGCTAATGGATTGGATGTACGGTTTCCATGACAAGTATTTCGTAACCGCCAATCCAAGGAAGGAGATGGAATCTTGTTCTCTGATCCTATTATCTGACATCTTAATGCTATGATCATCATCTCCTTTAAGTCGTGAGTGCAGTTTTTGAAGGATTGAAGGAAACAAGCCAATTGGCGCCCCATTCTGAGACCCTGCGTAAGTCTTCATTAAGAACGTTGCATAACTGCTGACGTTGCTGAGCGTTTTTAGCGAGTCGCTCATTGGAATTGAAGAGTGTTGTGTCATCTGCATACATCACCAATTTACTCACTAGGCAGTCTGGGAGGTCGTTGATGTACAGCAGAAAAAGAGTGGGTCCCAAAATTGACCCTTGAGGAACTCCTGCATTGACAAACTTGGTGGAAGACTTTTGGCCATCTAAGACGACAGATATCTGCCGGTCACTAAGGAAAGAAGCAAGAAGTTTGTGGAGTTGATCAGCAACTCCATAGGACTTTAGCTTCATAAGGAGTCCCTGATGCCAGACTTTATCGAATGCCTTGGAAATATCATGGGCAACTGATCTCGTCTCACCTTGTCTGTCAAGGACACGACTCACATGTTCAGTGACATATGAAAGAAGATCTGCAGTTGATCGAGAGTGCCTGAAGCCATACTGTTCTTCAGATAGAAGGTTCTGAGTTTCAAGGAAGTTAACAATGTGTTGGTTAATCACTGCTTCAAAAATCTTGCCAGCAATTGGAAGCAGGCTGATAGGACGGTAACTAGATGGAAGAGATGAGTCAGAACCTTTCTTTGGAACTGGAACCACGGAAGCTACTTTCCAACAAGAGGGAAACTCACCGGTGGATACACATCTACTGAACAGTTTAGATAAAAATGGAGAAAGCTCAGGTGAGAGATGCTTGAAGACCGAAACCGGGATGCCGTCTGGTCCACTAGACTTAGAGCTATCGAGACCGGCGATGATCTTTTTGACGTTTCGGACTGTGACTGAAGGAGGACTAACTGTCTCATCAGTGCGCATGGGAATTGGAGGTGGAATTCTACCTCCATCGTCTAATGACGAATTCTTCGCAAACTCTTTGCAAAGAAGCTCGGCTTTGTCTGCTGAGGTTGTCGCCATAGAAGTACTGACTTCGGCATGACGGAGTGCTGGGATGGAGGATTTGTTCCTATTGGTGACACTGTTGTAAATCCTCCAGAAGTCCTTAGAGCCAAGCTTTTGGGTAGCAATAGATTTCCGTACATACAAAGCGTAACGGCTTTTGGCCTGATGCATGGTTTCCTTGCAATGTCTACGTGCGGTTTTGTACAATTCAAGATTGCCAGCGCCACTGTCACGCTTATACTTATGGAAAAAGTGGTCACGCTGGCAACTTGCAGCTGCACATTCTGGTGTAAACCAAGGTTGTGAGTGAGGCTTCATTTGGAAAGTACGGTATAGATGTATAGTATAGTATATATGGTATATAGTATATATATAGTATATAGTATATATATATATAGTATATATATATATATACAAGTAGTATATATAGATGTATAGTATGTATAGATGAGGCTGTGACGAAACTTGCTCAATTTGGCAAAGTCGTAGCTTATGCAGATGATTGCACAGTAGTGATTCATGCGGATATGCAACAAAGAGCGAGAGGTCAGTGAAACCCTTCTACAATGGTCCAAAGCAAAAGGTCTCTCCTTGAGCATCCCCAAAACCCAAGCCACCCTTTTTACGAAGATGAGAGTTCCGCCATTCACACACATAACGTTAGCTAACAATGAAAATATTACACTGAAGGACAGCCGCATTTTAGGAGTGATCTTTGATCGCAAGCTTAAGTTTAATGATCATATCCATGACATTTGTAAGCGCACGATGACATATGCCCAACGTCACTCCGTTATAGCATCAGTCACCTACGGAGCTTCATCTTCGAATATTCGCCATCTACATAATGGAGTTCATGTCCCACAGACCGTCCATGCAATAAAAATTTGGGGTGCAGCCTTGCATAAGTAAACTGTTTGTAAAGCGCCAACTAAGGTGCAGCGATTGCTTGCCCTACGTATTTGCAAAGCATTTAGATCAAGTGGCACAGACGAAATTGTAAGCTTAGCCCAATTAGATCCAATTGTAGACCACCTTAAAATACTATGCAATCACAAACTTAAACTGGACAACAAATATCAAGCCTTTGAGGATGCTATCTTAACCGATAGTACAACCACTTTCCATCCTATATCCCACACACTCACCAAAATCTTGACAGGACACGGACGACACAACAACTTTATACACAAAAAATTTGACCCCAGTATCCCCCTTTCTGCCAAAACGGCATTTGCTCAGAGCGTGAAACCGCTGCCCTAGCTGCACACTGCACAGAAAACAACTATCACACGCAGCCAGATCAGAAGATATCCCATTTGAACACACCGACCAGTTAATCAACAACAAAACAACACTCAACGCACTCATAACTTTCCTTGGCCACAACAAACTCAAACGAAAAGCTACCTACCCTTCGTGGACGTGAAGATGCCAGGACGGACCAACGAGGACCCAGGGCTTCGAGGCGATCCCGGAGCGACCATCGTCAAAGCTCGGAAGAAGAAGAAGGAAGAATCATATTTGAACAATGAACAATGAAGTGTGCCCTTACTTATGTCTCGTCTTATGACATGAAATTTGTACGCCACACTTTGTCACTATACGTTCGAGGTGTGGCTCCTGACAGGCAAGTTGGTGCACAACAATGGAAGCATTGGAACGCGAGATACCGCACATTCAGTTACATTTATGGGGAATTTGTTTATATCAAATGCACGAAACGTCTAGCAGAGCAAACCGCGAAGTGCGCGACTGCACCATAGCTCCTTTTACTGAAGCATATCTGCATAACACTTAATGGACTCGAATGCGACGAAAACGATGCGATTAATTAACTTGGTAGGTGAAAATTCAAGAGCGGAATAATGTAGGATACACAATTATTCAGGATGTTCATGTTGACGGTTTATTCAATCTAGTCCTAAAGACAGCTCGATTTGAAAGACACATGAATCGGAAGCTTTACTGCTTGCATTATAAGATTACTGAAATACTAACGACGAACGGCATAATTGGAACCAGCTGACATGACAGTTTGCTACTAGTATATCGAAAATATGGATCAACACTAGCACTTTTTCTTTTCATCACTTACCATCTGCAGGTTGCTGGAAGTTAACGTAGGCGTATCCTAGTGATTTCCGAGTTATCATGTCCCGGCACACCCGGATTGATACAACAGGGCCAGCTTGAGAAAATTTTTCATATAACATGGCTTCTGTAACGTCGGGATGCAGATCTCCCACGTACAGAGAGGCCATAGGATAGTTTTGCAATTGTGTAGAATTCATTTTTAATAAAAATGTCGACGGATAAGATTTTTTTTCAACTTTTTGGAAGCTTAAAAGATAATGCTTAAGTAGCTAGACACCTGCGCCGTGGGTCAACGCTTTCATGCGCAACCGAAAGTGTGTATCCGATGGCCGACATTAAATCATCAAGCATGAGGATCTACACAAAAAATTACTTTCCTTCATATCACCATCAGGCCTCAATGATACTTCAAAATATCAAGTTTGTAGATATTATTATAAATATTCTACATGAAAATTGCAAAATCATGCCAGCACTAGAAGAAACTGCGAATAAATAGATGGCTCAGATGGTGACCTACATATTTAGTGATACTCTTTTTTAGTATTGAAACAATATTCGCGAGATACATAAACCACGTGAATTCGTGAAAATAAAATCCGAGAATAAGTTAGTGCTATTGACTTGTTGATCGCAATCGTTGTCAAAAAATTCTTCAAGGGCATTCCTTGAATCTCTGCGATCCCTCTTTCATCGGATGCATGCCTCAAGAGGCAATTTCATCTGACGTCGTAAACATTCTGAAGTATGTAAAACAGCTGATCGATTACTCTTTATGCTGCATTTGAGGAGCAGACGATTGCCAATTTAATCCTTTTGATTCGATCGACAGTGCAAAATTCATGAAAGATTTTTACAGGCATAACGAAGTGGAATTAAGCAACTTGATTTAATAAATGCTCTTAACGACAAATTAATTCCTCAACTGTGTTCGGAAAAAGGTCGAAACCATAGACATCGAACAACAACAACAACTAGGTGTGATTAATGATAAACAACTTAGTGATTAATGTTCGATGTCTATGGTCGAAACCATGGTCGAAACCATAGTCGAAACTTTTGAAACGTGTAGCAGGTATTCAGACACAAAGATATTTATTACTTGTTTATCCAATGGACCCAAAGATGTTTAATTGTTTTATTAATTTATGCATAGAGGCTTATGTGTGTCAAATATCTTTGTTGTTAAATACTACTTAAAACCACTTAGTCGGAAGCGATGTCAAAATGTGTGCGGAAAGCTTTTTTCGCCCCTGACACCGCCTGACTAGACAGTGGATAGTGAGTGTGATTTGCTGGTCGGGTGATCTTCGAGGACCGGGTTCTACTCATATTTCTCAGTAGCAGTCATTTTTCTTAGTATTGCCAGGAGCTTTGCGCACTGGAAACATCACCTCGACTTCTGGAACACCGGAATCGTTGAATTGTTCAATGCTTGTTTTCTGGCATGGCCCCAAAGATATTTTATCTTTGCATGGTTCCATTTTATCTTTGCATGGTTCCTTGTCATAAAGACGTTTCACTAAAGATTCCGTTGTTGCTCTCAACAGACATGGTAATGTGCAATTTCATTTTTGGGAAAATTAAACGGACCAAGCTTGGAATCAATACAATTTGACACCCCAATTTCCATGCTTCATGTTTCGTGAATGTTTCCTTCTCAACACGCCAAACTAACGTTTTAATTGCTCCTATATATATTCTGTACTTTTTATAGAACTACCAAATACTACCTGTCTCAGGTTTCATTTTTAACTCGTGACACTTGTCGGAGGACGTTATAGGTTTGACCGATCAAGAGTCTAATCATCCGTTTTATTCTAAGTATAGACATTTCAGCTGTGGAATAACATGACCGTTAGCTACGTTGGTAGTTCGAGTTCATCACTCGTTTTACAGCAGAATTTCCGAAATAAGATAAACCATTCCCATTTCGAATGCAACTTGCCATATCAACAGCACAATGAAAACAAAATCTGACGAACAAAGGTTCACGCTAGTCAAAGGCGATCTGTAGCTATATATATGAAGCCAAAATCAAGTGCAACATTGTCGCTTAGGAAAATAATTGTAACTAAGATTAGAAAATCATCGTTCTGCTTGCAAGTTCACGAGATGTCAACTAAGTATCACCAACTTAATGGAAAATCAGAACGATGGTGACGAAATCCTGATTTCACATAGAACTTCCGCGCCAAATGCCGCCGTATATGAACTTTGGAAGTCCCACATTGGATATAAAACAAAATATTTTCAGGAAGGAGGCTCTCTTATTAGAATGAAAAGAATGTTTCTTGAAAAGTAGTTGCTTTGTCAACATCAAAAGTAGAGCGTTTCCATATTCACATATCTGTTCTCCTCAACTTTTCAAAGTAATGACTGCTTCTGTTTTAAGTTGTGATTAACTGTCAAAAATATTGCCGTTTAGACAGAAATTACCGTCTAGGTAAAGATCATGGTCAACCTACTTTTATATGAAGCTGATCTGGCTGTGTCCCAGATCATGAATTGACTAGGCCTACCAGGTTACATGCGACCGTTTTTTTTTTGAAAAATACTAAGTCAAATGAAAAATACAAATAGTGTGCCGGTAGGCCTACAATCATAATTAATTGTGGCCATGCTTGTAAAAATATGATGCGATCTGATAAAAAATTATGATAAGTTTCTTTTGACCTGAACAAAATTATGATCTACTCAATTCATTATAGTTTTTCAAATTTATCATTGAATAAGCCTATCGGGCCTATCAAAAACTTGTCAAGTATATAACGCAACCCTGAAGGAAAGAGCATATAAGACGAAAACAACAAGCAAGGGCTTGAGCAAGTAGGCTATAGTGGACACGAAAGTGTCTATCTTCCTTATGCCGATCAAAAATTTTGGGCATTTATTCCTCGAAGGTTAAGAGAATGCATTACACATTCATCGATGGATCATGATCGCCATGTTATGATTTTTTACATTTCGTTGACATACATGTACTCGGCAATTCACCTACCTTTGTCCAACTTTTTTATCTGTTTATCCTCTAGATGCACATTCGTTATTCACTTCATCATCTCATTTCAACCATTATCTACACGAGCGCAATTGACGTGCTTCCCTTTCTGCATGTCCTATTGCATGAATTTAAGCGACCGGTTAAACAGTCGAATTGGCAATTTTGCACTTTAGCGTATTTTATTATACGTTCAAAAATTAGCGTATTTTGCTATCTTTTCATTTGTCTGTTTGTCTAGTGTTACGGGTTATTATTTTCTTAATATTCCCAAAACATATGATTGAAAAATGTAAATGAAAAATGTGGATAAACTATATTGTGAAAATAAATAAATGGTGCAAAACAGTCCTTACAAGGACAGATGGTACGTTCACAGTTATAAGACAGTCACAGCACCAACAGAGTCTCCAGATTCTTCCAGGACCACAAGCCGTGGTGATCACGTCCGCAGCAGTTCGATGATAGTTCGCACATAGAAGATAGGCTGCAACACCGTCAACGGCTCTCGCCGACAACTTCGCTTGGAGAGACCAGAATGCGTGAGCGGGCGTTGTTCATGCCGCGTTAAATACGTCTGTGAAGATTCGCTCACGGTCAGCTACTAATTGTTTGGTCATCCATTGTCTGATGGCATGACATGTCTGTTGTCAGTCATGTGCTGTAGATAGCTGACAAGCTGGACTTTTGTATGACATTGGAACTTGAAATGCATGCCGCGGAAAAGTTATTGCTCTAACAGTGGAATGGAGATTGCTCTCACAAAACAATAAAATGCATAATAAATGCATAATAAAGCAAGAAGACAAACTGCCTAGCACACAACACGCCCCACCAAAAAAAAATAAAAATCACATTTTTATTTAACTTCTCGACAAACGATCTGCTATGATGTTATCTCTCCCGGGTACAAGTTGAATGATAATATTATATTCCTGCAACAACAGACTCCATCTCAAAAGTCTCTGATTGTCATTTTTCATTCTGTTAATGAAAACTAACGGATTGTGATCTGTGTAAACAAAAGTAGCTCGCCGGCCTTTGAGGAAATACGCAAAGTGTCTCAAACTTTGAACCAAAGCCAGTCCTTCTTTTTCAATCGTACTGTAATTTCTTTCGTAATGATTGAATTTCTTCGAATAATATGATAACGGATGCTCGTTCCCTTCCTCATCATCTTGAGCCAACAATGCACCAAGACCAAAGCCGCTAGCATCGACATATAATTGTAAAAGTGATGTAAAAGTAAATGCGCTCATTCTTATCACTCTCGTTCAGTTCTGCGGAGATGTTTTGTAATTCTTCATCGCTTTCTTTTTCTTATATTAGTTGACACCGATCTATATTCGCTTCGAATGTTATTTCTTTCTCTTCAATATTTTCATCAATTTCATTCTCTTTTTCTGATTTCTCTTTCTTACTCATGGATCTTGTGACGGCACATACTGTTTGCTCACTTTCTTTCGCTAGTTCAATCTCTTTCGCTTCATGATCTTTTATTTCTCCTTCATTTGCTTCAATTTCTTTTATGTATGTTATCATACGTTTTACCTGAACTTTGCATCCGGCTAAGTCGTTCCCAACAATCAAATCGATCCCTTCAATAGGAATTTCTTCTCGATCGACTAAACCAATTATGAAGGTACCTTCCACTATCTCGGTTTTTACGTACAACTTATGCAGTGGAGCTGAGATACATCCTCCGACGCCGCGGAGTGGAACACATAATCCCGTGTATGTAGCATGTGACACTGGAACTATGTCTTTCACTATTAATGATTGAAATGCTCCGGTATCTCGCCATACTGTAACTGGATATAAATCATCTTTATCATTACCAGCTAGACCGTCTTTCGTGAAAGCTTGTTTCCCTTCTTCAATTAGTTGTTCACTTTCGTCGACTGAAGTATACCTATCATGCTCATTGACCTGAACACCATAAAAACGAGTAGGAAAGGATTTTTCCTGCTCAGTCTCAAGATGGCAATTCGTTTCACGAACAAGCGTTACGGGCTTTCTATCGTACTTTTCTGGTCGTCCATGCAATTGCCAACATTCTGTTTTTGTATGTCCCTTTCTCTTACAGTGTTCACATTCTATTTTCCATCTTGGCGTTCCTCGTTTTCTCATATCTTCTGGCTGTTTGTTTTTATTGTCATATTTTCTGTTGTCTTCATAATATTTTTCCTGTCTTTTGTCTTCATGATATTTTTCTGCACTTCTTGTGTAATAGCTTCTTGGCTTTTCATAATGGTAATACGACCGTGGCTTTTTATGCGTCAATTCGTATTGATCGGAGATTCTTGCTGCTTCGGTTATGTTTTGTGGCATTCTCTCATCTAAATATACTTTGATTTGTGGGCTCAAACAGTTCTTAAATTCTTCGATGAGGATGACATTTCGTAGTTTCTCGAACGTATCGGCATTTTCGGCTTTCGTCCACTTATCAAATAAGACTTATCTTTGGCAAATTGTAAATGATTTTGCTCATTCATTCTTGGCCATGAACGGAATTTCTGTCGGTAGGCTTCTGGCACCAACTCATGCTTCAAGGATTACATGTTTTGCCTTTTCATAATCTTTGGCATCGCCATTAGGTAAGGCTGCATACGCCTTTTGTGCTTTACCAGTTAAAACTGTCTGCATCAGGAAGGTCCAATTTCCTTTTGGCCAGTTTGCCGTTTCAGCAACCCTCTCAAAACACAGGAAAAATTGTTCCACGTCTCTTTCGGAAAACTTTGGAACTATAGATGCATTTTCTTTTAATGATGCTTCTGATTTTCTTTTTTCAGTTTCTGCTTTTGTTCTTATTCTCTCTAGTTCAATTTCTCTTTGCATATTCATCTCTTTTTCTCTGAGTTCTCTTTCGGCCTCCCTTTGTTCTCTTCGTTCTTCTCGTTCTAATCGCTTTTCTTCCAAATCTCGTTCTAATCGCTTTTCTTCCAATTCTATTTTTTCAATTCTAACAACACATTGGAATTTTCCGGCAACTCTCCTTGGACATCCCTTTCTATCTTGCCTTCTTCGATGAAATGCCCTTTGATTCTCGAGTATTTGCTCCTTTCGCATAGTCATCTTAACCGGCAATTGCAACTGGATTCCAACATCGAATAGTTCCGCTTTCTTCAATTCCTTCAGCTGTTGCACATTTGGGGCTTCATTGAATTGTTCAAGGAATTCTTTATCATCGAAGTCCATTTCTTACGTTTTTAGGTAATTCCTAACAATCCTTATTAAATAACCCGAGAAAATTTTATTTTATTTAGGAAGATCAAAAAAAAACGCGAAAAAAATCGAGAAATATATAGCTCAAAACTTGCCCACGGTTAGTTTTAGCCTTATGCTTAGGCCTACAGTTATTAAGCCTTAAGACTTAACTTAAAAAGGGTGGACCGAGGAAGCGAAAAAAGAAAAAGTTCAGAACCTTAACTGGGAAGAAGTGGTAGTTGGAAGAACCGACGGCTCTCAGGCGAGCTGTGCGTCAGTGAAAACAAAGCTGGGTCCTGGCGTGGTCGCCAAATATGTTACGGATTATCATTTTCTTAATATTCCCAAAACATATGATTGAAAAATGTAAATGAAAAATGTGGATAAATTAAATTGTGAAAATAAATAAATGGTGCAAAACAGTCCTTACAAGGACAGATGGTACGTTCACAGTTATAAGACAGTCACAGCACCAACAGAGTCTCCAGATTCTTCCAGGACCACAAGCCGTGGTGATCACGTCCGCAGCAGTTCGATGATAGTTCGCACATAGAAGATAGGCTGCAACACCGTCAACGGCTCTCGCCGACAACTTCGCTTGGAGAGACCAGAATGCGTGAGCGGGCGTTGTTCATGCCGCGTTAAATACGTCTGTGAAGATTCGCTCACGGTCAGCTACCAATTGTTTGGTCATCCATTGTCTGATGGCATGACATGTCTGTTGTCAGTTATGTGCCGTAGATAGCTGACAAGCTGGACTTTTGTATGACATTGGAACTTGAAATGCATGCCGCGGAAAAGTTATTGCTCTAACAATGGAATGGAGATTGCTCTCACAAAACAATAAAATGCATAATAAATGCATAATAAAGCAAGAAGACAAACTGCCTAGCACACAACACTAGTGTTACACAAAACGTAATTTAAAAGACTTGAAATGGCAGGTCGATCACGTGTGCGAAATTCTATTGTTGATATTGTTATGGATGATGACGCTATTTGTGATGAATCTCTTTCCTATCGTGACATCGCTGAAATTACAAGAGATGAACTTATTTTATCTATGCCTATTTCCCCATTGCCAATTTGAATATGTACAGAACATTCGAACAGGCTCAGTCATTTGAAAAATATTTCAGAATGACGCGGATTTTTGCAGTGCACGTATCAGTCAGTTAATATTTATGGGCAATTTGAATAACTGGGGCTCAACAAGTTGAAAGAGATTTTTCTTCTTAACACTAAGAAAAGCTGCGGATTTATTACTTTTATTGTTAAATTTTGCACTTGAAACGATAATATTGCAGCTGATTTGGTAAAGGTCAGCAGTTTGCTCATTCATAAAAAATGTGACAAAAATACATTTGAAGCGGCAGTGACGCAAGCTCTGTTCGACTTATGATTTTTGAAATAGCATCATCAATCTTGGAGTGAACAAAACTCTTCTTGACGGGTCAAGCCTACAGTAAGTCCAAACACCTCAATTCTGGTCGGTGCCAATTTTTCTTCATAATTAATTTCATTAAGCTAAAACCTAACCCTCAGCATCAAGAAAACGTGTCTGACCAGTGACTACGATCTAGCACGTATGACTAGACCGATTTGATATCAAGTTTGTTCGGTCAAATTCAGGATGGTCTGATGTGCTAAATCGTGGTCGGACAGGTTTTCTTAATGCTGGATAGAATTTAGCTCAATGCTTGGTCGACGTTGGTCGGGTTTTACCTCTATCCTTGTCCATAGTCTATGAAAGTCCAACGCACCACGGGGGTTGGGGTTTTGTCTAAAAAATGCTATGCAACCGGATTACAAAAAGTACCCGAATGCTGTCATGATCGATGTCAAGTGTCTTATCAAGCCTTCATTTATGGCACCAAGTAGTTGATTGATGTTTCCTGTGATAATGCATCGATAAGAAGTCGATGCATCACGACTTGTGTGATTCAAGCGCACCAATACATAGACTATACTATTTGATGGAAAATTTGCTAATATTGCTTCCTCAAGTGAGAAGAAATTAAGTTAAGCTGTTGTCACTTGACTTCAGCCTATTCTACAAATTATTGATTCACTGCATTTTTCTTCGGTTCTTGCCTAGATAGATACAGGGTTGCGCGTCTCAGAAACTGAAAAATTGGAAATAGAGTTCTAGGCCCTGGATATTCTGTAAAGCCGAACGTCTTCGATTCCTACTGGGTAATTGCTCTGAAGTAATGGAAAAAGGATCATTGTGTACTATGTAGTGCCATGTGTTACAGATACATCACTCATGCAGCTTATCTACGAAGATAGCTGCGACGGCAGCTACATTTCGAAAAAAATGGCTATCTAGTATTTTTGAATTTGAACGTATAACATAGACCTAATGGCAATCTAATTCATTTCATGCATGTATTCATTCGTGCATGTATTTAGTTTGAAGACAGATAGCGGATCTAAACGTCAACAACTTACATGTTCAAGGGGCTAATATTTTCAAAACATTTGCTTTTCGTAGATGGACATGGACTACTCAATTCAATTTTAGCAATTACTCATGTTTCTGCATTATGTAGCTTACTTGATGATAATCATAAAAATTACTTTATTTGCTTCACAAGGCCATAAAGGCAATCGGTGGTACATTTTTTTAATTAACTGCGCCACGCCAGAATGACGGAACGAATCCATGGACGCGCTACGAAACAGATTTTGAAGACAAAGAAGCTCCAAACCATCGAAGTCATTCTCCCAATCTTGTTCAAGGACTTGAGTCCTTGTAATGTGCCACTCTCTTTGGTTTCCTCCCATAACAATCGTAAATTTTGATCATAAAAGGAGAAAGCCGAGTTGATTGTCTCCATTCAGGGCGACTTGCAACTGAATCGAAGCAGCCTGTATGTGTTTGAGGAAGGAAAATTTTCCACCTCCCTTTCTGTAGCTGCTCTGGTATACAGGCCTTCTTCAAATAAAATCTTTGGTCTTTATTCATTTTCAACTTCATATCACCGACATATCATTTCATTCCAATATGATATAAAACAAGGCTGGTAAGCATTTACAATTCTAAACTGTCACATGTTATGGTTATCATGTAGTTGGCTGATCAATATGCGTTGCCAATGCAATTATTACAATTGATTGCTGTCGATATCAGTTGGAATACCTCAAGGAACTAAATTTGAATCGTTTGCATTTGTACTCATGACAAAAGACCTAACAGCAGACATCAAGTATATTGACGACTGCACTTTCTACGAATCTTTCGATAGCACTTACTAGTCATTACTGGTGCAGAGTCGGATGATGCTGACCGTGGTCGGGCCAGCTGCGAAAATCTGCGAAAATGTTTAAAAAATGAACTCGCTGCGACAAAATGGACTTGGTCCTGCGAAAAATTGATATCTTATAATTCGTACCTTTAATGAACCTATGCTGTTTAATCGAGCAAATACTGGTTTACAGGATGAAAGAAGTAAACTAATGACAACTAATTATTATGTTAACAATTGCCAAATGTATACATGTTCTTCTTAAAGAACTTAAGGATATCGATCTTCTATATCCATTGCGTGATAGCGTATAGGTAGCATAGCCCACGTGGATTTCAATGCTCTTATCAACTGAAGCTTTTGCTTTACTCATTCTCTTCCATTATATTTCCGCTGAATATGAACACATCCGATGGGGTAAAGCGGATGGTCTCTAAATGTAGTGTCTATATGCCTCCCGGTCACTAGTGTGTGGGAGCTAGAAGCTTATGAGGCTGTGCAATCCCATGAGTCTGCAGCTACGTTTTCCAGGGTTTGCAGACCGACATCTGAACACAGGTTGGTGTGAAAGTAGTGCACACATCGTTTATCGTTGCATGCGAACTCAAATTAATGAAGACATTCAAACCAGTGTCCGGATTCACGCACGAAATTCGTGCATGCACGAATGCACGAAAATTACGGTCGATGCACGAAAATTGTGATGTGGATTGCACGAATTTTTGCATCGTTCAGTTTTTTTCAGTATACATCATTTTTGATAGATTTTTATAGATTACCGGTGTTACTGTACTCTACCGAGTATGTAGAGTACAGTACTTGGTGAAATGAGTGGAAACTGTAAGCTGTCTGCCACATTTAAGATACATTCTGTCTCAGAGAAAGATACATTTTCCTCCCTTCCAAAGATACCAAAGTGACTTATCTGGTGAACTTCCATTTAGACTTTCAGAACAATGGCCAAAGATAATGGACAGCGTCAGCTGATTAGTAATCTTTGCAAATAGCAATATGCTCTAACCGTACTAAATTTGTTGTTTCAATTTGTTTAGTGATACATTTATGTATATACTGTAATACAGTTTGTTATACTGTATACTCGTTCTATCTGTTAACATAATAGGCATGCGCCCTTCCTACCAAAGTAATTACTTTCATGATGATTGGATAGGCATACTTTTTTAAAATACCTCCATCAACCCTTTAAATAAGTTAAATCGAAACTCTATACTCAGTGGCAGTTTCGTTTACTCTATCTTTAATTGCATCTGTCAGTTGAATGTTCGCATGTAATTTGCAAATTAAAATGTGAGCAGGATTCTTGTTACCCTGGGTAGCTTACATCAATTTTACGTGCATTCACTCAGATGTACATTTTAGTACTGCATGTCAGTCTAACTTTAAGTTCTTATTCAATGATGAGGAATTAAATATGAATGTGTAAAATAGCTCTGAAGCGGCTTTGCAACGAAATAGTGCTGTCCGGGATCATACTATTCAGAAAAGGTGATTTTTTTCTATATATATATATATATATATATATATATATATATATATATATATATATCATGCACGAAAATTTCGAAATTCTAGAATCCGGACACAGATTCAAACCACATATTACTGGGTTGGTAGATTTTAGACCTGGGTCTACTGCAAAATGTGGATGTCAATATCTCAGCGGAACTTCATGCGAATAGAGGTGATAATCTTTCACTGTTTGCCTAGATGATGCCAACAGCTGGCAAGCCTGTTCCTGACAGTTGTTTTTTGTGTCGTCTGTGAGAATTCATGTTCATTTGAATGTAGATTGAAGCGATATGATCAAAGCGCTGACAGGGAAACAAGAGCCACCAAAACTTATGCAGTAAAAAGTAATATTAATATATTAGTGTGTAATGTGGCGTATCCTTCATAATACTGAAATTTTTTAACCCACAAGCAATGCATTCCGTCAACAATTTTGATCTTTTTATAGTTATGAGTTACTCTCCTTCCAAAATTTGTCTAAAATCTGTGAAAATTAATCGTCACAATATCCCCAGATGCCTGCATTTAGGATATTTCCTACATTCAAAAAATTGCAGTGTACAAATCTGACAAGCGTAATTGAATTAGTGATGATAGCGTGAAGCACAGCGATATCAGCAGCTTGATCAGCTTGTTCGACACATTCTAAGCAGATAGTACTTGAGGTCAACAAATTAAATTCGTAACAACGCGGGAAGTGATTGTGACCAGGCCAATATCCCTTTGTAATATACACAACTTCAAAAAGTGTGGTGTGGTCAACCCTGGGATTGCCTTCTTCGACCTTCATGACTGGAAGTTTGGCCCAAAATCCATGCTAAAATTTGGAGCTTTTTGCAATTACCATACTAGGCTCCGTTTCCACTCCTCAAATTTTTCAATGAAAATCCTCAATTTTTCTCATAGGCTAATCACAGGCCTGCAGTGATGATGATGTAAATCATATGTCATCATTATGCAAATTATATGAGACTTACATATTTACAAATTTTCAGGGTTATCATGATATACATAATATACCGCATACAAAAGACGTGAGATCTATAAGGCCTATATTTACAAATATTTAGACTAATGATCACGACATGACATAAGTTCACTGGGTGGTAGTCTTCACAATGGAACAAAGGAACGTAAATGCTTACCGGTAGGTGCGCATTTTCGAAAAAGTCACGGGGTGTAGAACATGCTCTTCCTGGCGGCGGGACTATAAGTATATTTTTATGTTTCCATAGTATTTGCTACAACCACTGAAATTTTGTGTTTATGCAAGATTCTTATGTCCAAAGTGTCCGATATAGTGGGGGTAAAGGATCACATCAATATAAAAAACAAAGGAAAAAATAGAATATTATGAAATGGTGAAAAATTTCTGTAATTATCTAGCTACTGTTCAGTCCGACCTCGACCTCGATCAAAATCTGCGTAATCGAGGCCGAGGTCAAGGTCGAGGTTACACCTCGGATATTAACATAATATAACACCTATGGTTTATGGTAGCAAACGTGCTATTGTACAAGTATAGTAAACTTAATTTAAGCGGAAAACTTGATTTATGAAAATTTTGTGGTGGGCGCGAAAAAATTGCCGAGGCGCGAATTCTGCAAAAATTCAGACTCTTCTTACTGAAAACTTTCGGAGACATCGGTTACTAAATAAGCAGCCATCGAAGCAACTGTTGGATACTATAGCTTCCGCGCCATATATAGTTCATATTGGAGCTGCAGATCCGGGCCGATTTTTGAGTCCGAATCCAAATCGACATGCAACTGCAGACTTAAATCAGAGCTATAATGAATTATGGTCCTACCTAGTACACTTCCTAAAACAGGAACTCTTGCGATAGTAGGTTCTGGTGTGATGAAGCAAGAGTCAAGCAATATATCAAGTCAGAAAGGAAGGATTGTTTTATGCATCAGCGCATAATCTGTTTAATAAGGCTCCTCAAAAGTATAAAAGAATACATTTACGGCCTCGGAAATCACTTCACATGTTCATTTTTGCACCTCTATTTTGAATTCATCACTCTTCAATCAGTAACCGATTGACTAAATATTTGAGGTACGTATGCTTCAGGATGAGAGGAATGTTTCATTTCGACCATAGACCAAATTTCAACAGGAAGATATCTACCCAGTTCCAAATTTCGATCATCACTTAAAAAACACAAAATGTGTCCATATTTAGTGATGGACCTATTTTTTCACCCTGACTAGAATTTTCCTTTGATTGAGATGATCTACAAAGATGAAATGCTCCTCTTATCCTGCATAATCTGTAGGCTCTATTATATCACAAAAGGGCTTGGCCACACGATAGTTAGCATGTGTCGAGTGAAAAATAAAATCCTAGTTATCTTTTTCTCGTTCACATTTCTAAAAATCTCTGATTCTTTCGTTCTAGAATATACCTCATTTTTGTTCTACCTACTGTAGTTCAAAAGTAGTCGAAGTTTGAAGTTAGGAGAAAAAGTGAGCTTTTGACCTCACGCTTGTCACTTATGAAAATTTTAATTCAATCACTTGATTTTCAACAATGTTTATGTGTGTGAATCCATTTCTATGTGAATATATAATGAATGAAGAGGTAATGACTAGTAATTATTTGACAGGTGATGCAGTCATAAAATCGTTTAAACGTTTCTGGGTGAATTAAATAGATGAAGTTGAAGTTTCGTTGCATTGCATTCCGTTGCCAAATTTACATGCTTGTCACTCAAAAGCATTTTTGCATGACTATAAAATTCTACTTTTTTGGATTTTCGTACCCTACTTTTACTATTAAGGTGTACCTGAAAGCCTGAGTATAACTATCAAAATTTCATCAGAAACGACGGAAGCAAATGAGAAAAGTTATGGTTCATGACATTCAACAATGACGTGTTTTCTTAATTTTTGCAGAATTAATGGTATTCTTATGCATAATAATCTATTTCAGGCGGAGCTTAAACTCAATAATTACGCCGCATGCGTTTCTTGGCCAGACAGCCTCTTGACCAACCTTCGTCTGCTTGGTTACCGACTCTCATCCGGAGATTCGTCCCTTTCTCGAGATATTTTTCAACTTCCTAACAAGCGCTGTTTTCGATCGATCATCCTTTTTCTTTTCGATCTATTGGACAAAGAAGAATCTCAAAGCAGATTTAAGGACTGCCGCAGTTGCCTGAACCGTCGACAAGAAATTAATTTCAACAGACTTTGCTGCTCATGGCTTAGTGAGTTGTCTGCAGAGGGTCATCTGCCCAGAGTAACTCCTAGTCTTATAGATTGCCCTCAAGGAGACAGGATATATGAATTGTTGGCGAAGCTATCGACCGTAGTCTTGAGGCGACGTGCTGTCTCAATGGGGTGCTTTGAAAGAGAAATTGTATTACCTGGACGACTGTCGAGTCTCAGGTCATCTTTGCCAAAGAAATGTGCCATTTCTGCATTGGCCCAGGAGCAGCAAGATTTGCTGAGAAGACTTGAGCGAATGAAAAGAGAAGAAGAGGAACGCAGGTAATCAACTTCCAGATAATTTGAAATTACCTCTTATTTGTTATGATGAAAACGTCTCAAATTTTTCGTTTTTGATCTTCTGTTTAAGTTGAAGTTAGGGCTACGCCGATTTCTCATGAATTACTTGCATGCATATTAAGGCACCTGCAGAATTTTGAGATAGAAGCTTAGCAAGGAAAATAAACTCATAATATTATTGAATTAGGCCCTTTCGATCACTCTAATCATAAGATGACATCATTTACAAAATGATTCTAAATAATCTTGCATTGAAAGTTATAAACAAAAGCTTGTCAAATGATCTGCATTGATCTCATGAAGGGATCTGATAAAATCTCTTTATTCAAAAGATGATCCGCGACAATTTCAGTAGTTTCCTGATATCCTTCTTACAGAACTATATCACATCACACCGTATGAGGGTAAAATGGAATGATAGATGCTTTTCTTTTGGACATGTTCACGGTGGGATCCTACAGGGCTCATCATTTGTCCCATTTATATTTAACTACTTCATGTCTGATTTCATGATTTCTCCAAAAACAGACCTGTTACTGGTTAAATATGCAGGTGGTCTTTTCTTAAGTGGCAGCATTCGGAAATGTCTGTTTATGATGAAATTATTCGCTGAACTCATGAAAACAGTATGGCAATTCAGGTACAAAAATGTCAACAAACCTTTTATACATTCAGCAAGAACTTCAATGAGATTGACTGCCAAATTCCGAATATTCCACTTAAAGTAGAAGTGACTATTCTTGTTGCAACTTTTGACAAGAAGCTGAGATGCACCAGTCATTATCATCGCATTTGCAAACGACCTTCTTCACTCCTTCTTGTATTGCGTCAACTTCGTTGTTACCAGCCAAAAGACCAACTCATAACTGCATATAATTGTTGTGTGAGACGTATTTTTAATATGCTGCACCGTTATTTGTGGACTTGAACAAGATGTCGGAGGAAAACATTAAGCGGGTTCAGAAGAGATTCAACATCGAATTGTGTGTGGATCTGAGTGTCCGAACTTTGTTCCCCTCGCATATCGGCGAAAGATCTTCGGATTTAAAATGTTCCTAAGTATTGTCTATGATACACCCCTCCACCATTTGACTTTACCTAAGATGACTTTCTCTAATCACTTTCGCTTAACCATCATTTCCTCAGCTCTGAGGGCTAAAAGCTTCATTGTATGCATGTCTAAACTCTTCAATACTGGATTTACTCTGTGACAGTGTGACATCATCATCATTATTTGGTTATTTATTTAACACAACTACTTTGCTATGACTTTCATTATATATCTAACTTGTAACGATTGCAAGTCATTGCAATTATCCACACCTCACGATACCCATTATTGAGGCGGTGTTCTTTCACAACAAACGACTTTATTATTATTATTACCATTTCCCTCATTATCGAAATCAGTCTGTTGTACAGTGTACGTGTGCATGTTGCGATGATTTTGACAGAAACCTCAGTATGTTTGTTGTTGTTAAAGAAACGTGGCTCCCACGGTCCTGAAATGGAAAAGGTGTCCTGGAAAGTCGAGGAATTCACAGACATTCATTCTTGAACATTTTGTTTCCTTGACATTTGTGTTTTATCAAATACTTTTAATTTTTATCATGTAGTTTTCTTATAAATGTTGTTCATGATATTCTCTGTTGAATACCTGCCACATTGCAGCATGCTGCAATATCATAGCAAAATCGCTCTCCCTTTCGTGTATGTTAAATCTAACGCGCATGTTTAGAATGCTGCCAAGAAGTGTAGAACACACATTCAAGTAGGACCACTATGATGTAATTGCTTTGAAAAGGCCTTCAGACATACATAATTCTGTTTTGCTTGGAAATTGAAGGTGTAGGAAGTATTTGCATTATTAAATATCATTTTTTATAATTCAATTTTATAATATTGAAAATGCTATCCTATCACTACACCTTCAATTTCCAAGCACAAGAAAGCTATGATATTAACCTACAAACGACCTGTCATCAATGATGCATGTACTTCTCTATCTTACACATCAAATCAGCTTTTAAGGTCGCCGATTTTTTAGCAAGTCGTTTAATTTAAAAGAAACTATACAAAATGCTGAAACAAAAGAAATTGCTCTTAGTAACTTGATAGTAGCCCTTTTTTATTGCAAACCCTCTGACTTTCCTATTCAATCTCGACAGGGAAGCAATGAATCAGCTATGCGAACGATATTCGAGAACAGAAGCACAGATACGTCATCTTGAAGAATCATCAGGAGCCGTGGGCGATGGCAGACGTGATATTGAATCAGGAAAATTACACACATTAAACAGTCTGTGGAAAGAACTGAGTGAAGCTGTTGATGGAGTAGATACAGCGCGCACTACAATGGCTGCAATACAAAGACAAGAGGGTGGATTAAGAACATTAGATGGCTATAAGTTGGCCGCTGAACTTCATGTTCCTCGACCTCTTCAATCTGATAGCCCCGTATTTACAGAAGGCCGACTCGATCTGCGCGGCCTACTTAGACAGAGCCGAAGAGGAGCCGAAAAGCTTCATCTTGGAAGTAAAACGACAGTTGAAATCGAGAAGAAAGCAAAGGATTGCCTGGTGAGTTGTATTGTTATCCAAGATTGAAATCATGACTCGCAGATGTGTTGTATCAGTGTGGCCGCGTGTCCTCAAATTGTGTACATCTAGGAATTGTGACATCAAAACGTCGATTACTATCCATGTTATTTTCCTCCAATATCATTTGTCTTTTTTGAATTTGAGCTCCTAATAACTATCGATGTGAGCTTTACCTGCGTCCACTGGTCGTCAATTTATAGGCGTTTAAGTGCTTTCAATGTCATTAATTGCAGCGGAAAATTCACAAGTCGAATTTTTTTCAAAAATTTTGAATAGCTAGAAAAAGGATCCTGCGGCATTTTGATTTCACCAAATAATTGGCTAGTATTTTCCATGTGAGAGAAGCTGAAGACCGTGATGTTGCGGTAAAAATTGTTAATTCTGGATAGAGTTTTTGAATGGCACAGCCCTTTTAGTTGTGTGGGAATACGCTATTAATATCAATAAAGCAACATACTCTCATATAAGCTATCATAGGAACAAAGAAGCTCAAATTAAGCGGAAGAAAAAGGGCAAAGGGTCTTGCAAAAGGGAGTGAAATTGCCAGCAAGAGAGTAGCAAGTGTGCTGTTGAATGAATCAGTTATTGGATTTTCGTTTGTGGCAGCAATAGATGCTAAGGGAATTAGTCGTTAATGAGTTAAGCAATGAAATAATTCAGATTTCGGAATTAAGCAATATTTGATTAATAAATGCCATTTTAAAGAGCAAAAATCCAGCAGGATTTTTTGATGAATTTTCAAATACGCCATTTCTACTCGGCCATGATTCCGATCCATGTAGAAGTATATGAAAACAAAGATCCTCGTCAACAAATTCATTATTAGAAGAATATATGCAGGTGCTGTTCACGAAAATATAATAAATCTGTTTGTTGGAACAAGATAGAATATCCAAGCTTGTGCACATTCCCATGCTTGAAAGAGATCGAAGAGAGATCAAGCATGGGCTGCGGCAGATCCTTTGTAGTGGTTGGACAAGCTATGCCTTGTTATGAAGTAACAGCATGCGCACTACAGCACCACGTTTGAACAAAATTCATTCTACAAGAAGAGAATATTTGATTGCGCGATCCACCAAATAGAATATTGGACAATTGAATATCTGTGGGAGCTGGTAGACGCTTGATTCTAAGCCACTCCTCACTCAATTCAATTTCAGAGATTGACCGAGCTATCGCAGGCTAGGAAATGGTCTGTTATTGTTCTGTGATACTGACGTGTAGGGAGGGTGGGGCAACGGGATCGCAATTTTCCGCTTTTTTTGCGACATTTGTCTAATGTAAATATTTCAAATTTACGCATTCAAGCCCCGGTTTTTCTCGATTTTCCGTTTTTTCTTGGGTGAATTGCGATCCCTGGTGGGGGACATTGAACATTCGAACTTTTCTAGATAGTTTGAATATACTGAATCAAATGAACAAAAATCAAACTCAGGTGAAAAGTTTAGGGCATGCAAAGTAATGTCTGAGTTGTTGGACGTTTCTGCGTCATTTCATCTCCTCACAATTTGAAATATTTCTTGCCGATGTGGTTCAATGTGCCCCATGTGTGAGGTTTATTGAACCACCCAATGTGGGCATATTGAGCCCTGTTTATTCATTACTCTCTTATTCAACTTTATTCGCCTATGTGTATCAGATCCATAGCTTCAGTTCATGAACTATGAAAATCAAACGACAAAATTCATAGACTGAGATCTTATAATTGTCAAAAATGATAGCATATGTTTGATATGAAAAAACAAATGCTAATTTCTGAAAGAAAGATGTTCATAGATTATGAGATTTCCCAGATTAGGAGCATTATTCATGATAGAAGAGCCTTAGTAAGAGCATTAATGATAAATGTATTGATATACAATATCACATTTATCGTTGTGATCATCAAAGCATGTTTGTAGGCATTGCGCATTACATTTGTAGACACCTGAAAGACACGAGTAGGCCTAGGCAAAAATCTAAGAAATTATCAAAAACCAAAGCAAGAAGCATGAATGACAATTCAATTTGTTTGACCAGCAGGGGAGGTTCCAGTGTATTCCAACCCACATCATTTTGATTGAGATTACTGATTTATATCAATTTAAGAATTTATTTTTTTTCAATATCAATTTGTCGCCATACTACCCTGGTGTTTTGTTCTCGAAAAGAGATACTGTCCACAAAACAAATTATTAACTTCTCAAACATTCCTTAATAATCAACTTGATAGCGTTGTTGACCGATCTGTAGCATGATCACATGTCAAAACTTGCAGATCACTTGTTTACTCAATAAAAGAAAATATGAGTATCGAAATGGGGCACTATGAACCGTGTTCAAAGTGCTTCATCTTGGATGCCTCAATGTGCCCCACATCGCTAACTTTTCATAAATGTGCTCGTGTGCTTGGTTGACTCCATGCCTCGGGGAATACAGGCGGTGATGAACGCAAAGGGTTCAGCCACCAAATGCTAACTTTCTTGTTTTGTTCGTGAGAAGTATGAAAATTGTTCTATTTTTGTGAAGCGGGTATACTAGTTTATCATTCACTCTGAGAGAATATGTAACTGCATACCACCCAGTCTTTCGCTTTTTCGCTATTTTGACGAAATGCCGGATTTTTCGCTTTTTAAAATATTTTTTCGCTTTTTTTCTTTTTTTTAATGAAATGTTAATATATCGAGTCCTGCACTTGCAAACTTTTCTGATTTATATAACTGCATCAAATATAGATGCTGATGAAACTGAAAGTAACAATGATCCACATTGTGGATATGAAATAGACATATCAATTATACGAGCACATTTGAGCACATTATACGAGCGCTATGTATCCATGTATTTCTATTCATTTTCAGTTCTTGAGTGTAGCCGTTACCATAGAAGAAAACGAAGAATATTCATGTGTTATGATCATCTTAAATCTGTCACGCATTTGTCAACTTGTGCTGCCCATTGTAGGCACAATATCTTCAATAAAAGTAACAGCAACTCATTGTTCTCATTTCGAAAATGTACTTTTCTATTTACGCATACATTGGGTGATAAAATTTCTAATAATTCAATTAATAACATTTCTTTGCAATTACTTCAGAGTAGCAACCAAAATTTTTGACTAAACAATAATTATGATAATAAATAAATACGCCTTTTATCTTTTGAGGCACAGTAGGTGTGTAGCCTGTTTTCCATGTATTATTTATCATTACATCTACTTGTATCATTCTTCATTCCTGAGTGCTTAGCAGGAATGCATAGTGTCCCTATTTTAAGAGTCTTAGACTTAATTATGAAATAAAATATGTCACAAATCGCAGTGAAAATAGAGTTAAATCAAAAGTTAGTTTCTTTTAAACACATCTCCGAGAGGTTGACCATAAATATCATTTCTCAAAATTGTGGAAGAAGTGAAAACAAATTTGTATATAAAAGTACTAGTCAGGGACGCATGAACAAAACATTTGTACGAGCATCTTCTACACTACTTAACACAAAATGCCAGAACAAATCAGAGGTTATTCGTTCCATAATGCTCGTATTAAAAATGATATAACAAAGAATTCTACCTTAAAAGGCATTCGAATGTACGGTACATTTAGTGCGTTCGGTGGATTTAGCACATTTATTGACGGTCATTCATCAAAAAGAATGAGAAACGTACGGCCTATTGAAAACTATAGTCAAAATCTTACCTCAAAATTGTACATTGACTACAGATTTTGACACTTAGCCAACAAAACAGAATTTTAATAGTCTTCCCAAAACAGCTGGGATTTCTGCATATTTTAGACTGAGATCTTGTGTTCAAATTTCAATGTTTCACTAAATACTATTTAGGTGAGACACGCAAACATTTGTTAAGCAAAAATATTTAAGAGAACCATGAGAGAAAATCTTAGCACATTGAGATTACCAGATATTCAAAATAACGCTTCTTGCATAGGCTGTTACCGGACCGTCGGCACTACTACATACAAAAACGGCTTTCTGACTTTTCGGTGAGCTGAGCGAGCTGGTGTGTTTGCGTCCGGCTGGCGAACCGTCTTCCTAGCGGCTTGTCGTACTTTGCGGCACTGTTATTGTTCTCTCATAGATTTAGAGGTTCGTCTCCAAGCGTTAGGAACATAGATGTTGGAACATAGATGACATTTCCCTCAGAATAGCAGGACAGGGGAACTGCGAGAAAATCATATTATTTTAGCATTACTCATTAGTAGCCTTTCGTTCGCTACTTCATACACCGTAGAATAGATTTTTTCGTGATTTTCATGAAAATTTCGTGATAGATGAAATTTTATTAGTAAGTAAAGACTATAACTTTCTCCTGGGTCATCATCAGACAAAAAAGACTGAATTCTGTCTTCCACTTTTGGGCAGTGTTTTTTCCTTTTTTCAAATACTGTACTTCCATTTCGCCAATAAATATTTGTGAGAGACAAATTCAGTCTTTTTTGACTGATAGGCATCTAGTCAATGGCTGTGAACGAGAGGTTCTTCATTATATACAAATAAAAAGTTAAAAGCAGGTTGTCTCTCCCTCGGTTACGCCAGATAATTTGATAAAAAGTAAAAGCAATATTTTCAACTCGGACGTTACGGGTTGAAAATCTTGCTTTCATTGTTTATTGAATTATCTGGCGTAACTACCGAGGGAGAGACAACCTGCTTTTAACTTTTCATTTGTACATGTATATACATATATAATTTTTTGTCTGATAATGGCCATTGGAAACCTTCCGTTTACGGCAATTAATCAGAAGTTTCGCCTGAGTATATGAAATATTCATTCAGAAGATTGATAAATTCTGTTCGTTTTTCGCTTAACTATGAATATTAATTGAAGTGATGATTACATAGTTAATTATTGCTGGCCTATAAACATAGTAGAACTACCTGCTGTTCTCAAAATTGCTTCAATTTTTCAGATACAAACATGTCAAGTAAATACAAAGTCGAATGGGAAAAGGAACGCCCGTGGTTGGAAGCAGATAAGAATGACAAAACGAAAGCTCTGTGTAAATATTGTAAGAAAAGTTTTGTAATTGGAAGTGGTGGTGTAGGGCAAGTTAAACAACACGAAAATAGTGCAGTGCACTAGCGTAACAGTCCCGTACCATCTCAATTGCGTTTGACATCAAATGTTCAAATAGTGACTAAGAATTATGACGAGTCAGCTGCCAACTCTGCCAAGCAAACCTTGAAAGCTGAGGTAGTAAATGCTTTACATATAGTACAACCCAATATATATTTTGCAAGTGCAGCAGATGACGGGAAACGGTTCCGAATAATGTTTCCTGGACATCAAGCCTCGGAAAATTACCAGTGTGGACGCACTAAAGTGTCTTATATGATCAGGTTTGGCATTTCCGAGTACTTCAAGAAAGAGCTAATACAAGATGTTAGCGAAGTGCCTTTCACTTTTAAATTTGATGAGACGATTACGTCTCAAGTGAAAAAACAACTCGATGCTTATGTCTGCTACTGGTTGGAAAAGCAAAACAAAGTAGTGAATGTGTACGCAGGTACCTTATTCTTGGGCCATTGTACTGCTTCTGATTTGGTGGAACATTTTAAAGAAATGACACAAAATCTTAATTTGAAACCTGACTTTTTGCTCCATCTTGGAATGGATGGCCCGAAAGTTAACCTGGCGTTCCAAAAGCAACTTTCTGAGACATTAGAGGACAGTGAAATACTTGATCTAGGAACATGTTCCCTTCATCCAGTACACACAGCTTTCAAAAATGGGCTGAAAAAATTATCGTTTCCGTTTGAGTCATTTTTCCATGACATACATTTCTTCTTCAAGTTATCCTCTGGGAGTCGGGAGGACTACAAAAAGATTTCTTCGTTGACTGAAGTTGTAGGTGCATTCATAAACATGTTCGGTGAAACCCGTTGGCTGTCTATGAGAAACGTAGGTGTTCGAGTGCTAGAGCAATACTCTAACCTGAAAAAGTACTTTCCTGAATTCCCTGCGAAGCAAAAAGGTTTCAGTTACAAGAATGGAGTTGGAAAGACTGTTCGTTATGCTAGAATTTCAGAACTCTTGACAGATCCCCTTACTGGAGTTTATCTGTCATTCATGGTTTTCATTGCTCCGGATTTTGAATCCTTCCTTCGAAGGTTTCAGTTTGATCAGCCAATGATTCACGTCCTCTATCCCGGAATCCTTGAGCTTTTACGCGGACTTATGACGAAGTTTCTTAAAAGGAAGATCTTGATGTCGTCTGACAACATTCCAAAATCAGATGATGAGTTTCAATGAAAGAATGTGTAGGAGGCATGTAGAAGTAGGAGCGAAGGCAACAAGTCTGTTGGCAGATTCTTCAGTTTTCTCCCAGACGACCCTCGCTACATTCCAATCAGAATGCCGTAATTTTTTCCTAACCACCACTGAGTATCTGAATAACAATCTACCACACAAGAATAATGGTATCAGATACGCGCAATTTCTCCACCACGAGAAAAGGAACGACCCCAAAGCGACCAACGCCATCTCAAACCTTGCAATCGCTGTATGTAAGGTAAGTTGAATTTACATATTCCATAATAAACAATTATAAATTTTCAAACTATTTTCGAAAAGCTTTTGAAGTAATAAGACACAATATACTCCTAAACATATACATTCAGGAGTAAGAGGATGCATTCTATATTGGTTTAAATCATACCTAAATCAAAGAAGTCATTATACAATAGTAGATGGTCTTATGTCTGAAACTTTCACTGTCAAATCGGATATTATTAACGATATTTAAGCTACTTTCCCTCCTCATGAATTGAATATCTTTGCGGATGATGCCACATAGATATTGAGAAGTAGAAGCCTGGAAATTCTCCATATAACCGCGCATGAAAGACGTGTAACGTTGAATACCTTAAGTATAGAAGTGCATGATGTTCGACTGAATATGTAACAAAACAGAATACATGATTTTTCTTCGAAGCGTCTTATCGATTTACTACGTGAACTTTAATATAATACCTAGCACAAACATTAAGAGATAATTGGTAATTTGAGTAATAATTATTGATTGCTTAACTTTTATTCGCAATATATAACAAATTACAGGCAGAAGAACTATACACTGTTCTATAATTTACACCGGTATATTCCGCAAGAATTTTGTTTCAAGTATAGTGTGTAAATGTTCATTCAATATTACATTACGATATTCTCATCAACCAGCAAGGATGTCAAGTTAACATTGAGAAATTCCCATGTACACGGCACGTCTACATCATTCTGCGCTATAGTATTATTCCTACTCACTTGGTGGGAAATACGACAATCCGTAATAAGCGACAGATATTCATAAATGTATTTAAAAATATTAATACGCTTATAGTCACTTTGACGATCTGTAAACGAATTATTTTCGATGAATGGTCACACTGATGCGATTATGGACCAGATACGGACAGTGGCAGGTGTATCAACTCGAAAGTCTCTTACCTGAGCATTATGTTAGTGACGAAAGTGAAGCTGGCGACACCATGACTCGTAAGGATATGGAGTTTCATGACTATATTGTCATGTTATCAGTTTCAGTTTTCACTTGTTACAATTGTTAGGTTTGAAGATTTTGATTTTTTGTACAAGTTTGGTTTGGCCATAGCGCCCATGAGTTTATCTACTGTCGTTACAACCGAAGATGTTGAATATTTCTGCTTTCCATTGAATATTTCTACATTATCAATTATGGTATATATTTTCAGGGACTCCATCCTATTGGCCAAACGCTTTCGAAGCTGAGGATTTGGAACCAGAGTCGCGAAAATCTCGTTTCAAAAGAATTGATGAGTTCTGGAGAATTGTTGGTCAATTTGAAGATTCTGATGGCAAAAAGAAATACCCTCAGCTGCTAGCATTTGTAAAATGTATTCTTAGTCTTTCTCATGGAAACGCGGTCCCGGAACGTGAATTTTCCATTAATCGGAAAATGTTGGATGCCCACGGCTCATCACTTGGAGAAGATACCATTGTTAGCCTACGTCGAGGTGAGTTTAGTAAGAGCGGTTTTAAGAGCTATTCTAAGTTATCAAATATATCGACAAGCAAAACTGGCCAAAAAAATGTAGATTTCTGCATGATATGTGTTGATGTACTGCATGAGTCTATACTTAACTGTCAGCCACTGGCCTGTGACTTTGTCTTGATATTTATCTTGTCGCTTCAACGCTATCGTACAAGTTTTAAATTTGGTTATATTTACATTGCAGTGAAGGATGAAATACTTCGCGCTGGAGGCGGCAGTTACTGATGCACTATTGCAGGAGTCAAAACAAGCCCATTCTCGGTACAAGCAACACCAAGAGGCCAATAAATTGGAAAAAGAACGAATGGAAATCACGTTGAAGAAAAAAAGAGAAGAACGCCAAAAGGAAGATGACAAGACATTGTTAGAGAATGAAAGAGCATCAATTGTTGCCCGGATTAAACTTGCTGGCGAGCAAATTCGTGAAGGAGGTGGTCTTCTTCGAGCTGTAATTAGTGGAAGAAACCTAGAAAAGGAAGCTATTATTCGAGCTGAAGAAAAGATCCAGAGTAGCCTGAAGCGAAAGAATGAACTAGACTTGGAGCTAAAAAAATCGAAAGTGAAATGAACTCGAAAATGTTACGTTTGGGCTAAATATGATCGAATTCCGATGGAGATAATAGTTTTACCTGATATGTAAAATGTATACTGTGCATCAATTAGTTGGTATCTTAATACAACCTGGTTACATATTCACAAGAATTCACTGGCGAGTTGCGAAAAGTGTCAAACATTTTTGTATGATTTGTTTAACCATGGCATTTATCGATTATATTCTCCGATAAATAGTACGCAGAGTACGTCAAAATTGTGATGTCCAAGATAAATAAAACGAAAGTAGGTTATCGTTACACTTATGGTCCACCTTCATTAAAACTACTACATCTTATGCATATATTTCTTACTAATTTGCTTCGTACAACCTTCATTTATTCTTTTTTTCGCTTTTTTTATTGTGGCGACCGGCTGGGTGGTCTATAACTGCATCTCATAAAACAAGCTGAGAAATAGTCTCAAGACATTCTGCTATGATAATGCACCACTGATTTTTAAAGCTGTAGGCCTATGTATTCAAAACTTCTGAGTGGATTAAAAGCAATTTATGCAGGAAATTCTGAAAATATTCTATTTTTGTGAACAACACCTGTATACATATGTATTTACAAAGGACTAAGTTTCCAGTAAGCGTGGCCTCTACTCATGTGTGAGGACCGAATGAAATGATAATCTAGGGTGCCAATTGCTAGCATTAGCATGATTTACATGACATCATCGAATGACAACGAATCGAAGCGGTGAAAGTCAACAGAAAGTTATTTACAATGAGAAATGAATGAAAATTTCCATGGTAATGAATAGCCGAAAACAAAATATTTTTGGACACACAGTGCATGTTTTTGTCGAAAATATAGAGGGTTTCAAAAATACGCAGACACAGTCGAATTTGAAAGGACAACATTGAAAAATAAATCCATCTTCCAGTTAACGAAAATGTCAACTTCCATAGTCATTTGTTCGATTTGTTGTGTTGTAACATCACGTGGCACCTTGCACTACTATTTCATTCGGTCGTCACGCATGACTAGAGACCACGAAAGCTCTCATGTGGAACTTGATCTTTTCACATTTTGATATATTCATATATTTTCTTTAAGTTTTTGTTGGGAAACCAAGTAGACAAGGTGGTAATAATTTTTTATGTTTTATTAATTTCGGCCTCCTCCTAGGCCATCATCAGAAGCGAAGACCTTCTGATTAAAATGATTAACCAATGCCTCTTCAACACTATTTTCTTTTAGTACTGAATTTGTTGGCGAGCATCTTTGTTTTCAAATGTATTTGGCAAAAAGAGTTGTTTCATGGAAATATTTGCTTTTTACCATGTACTATATCAGTTTAATTAATTCAACTGTGCAGCATCTTTGACGTCACGTCACATTTTCGAAATGTTTATTCTAGTTTAGTTTTCTGTGATTCACTTCCCTATTCAATTTAATGTTCATGTTTTGAATGTTTCTCTAACTAAAGTAATTTGTCTCATTTCTCGGATGTATTTATTGTTTACTTTTTTTTCAGTCTTGTCTCAAGCGTCAAGTCGGGCAGCTTGAAGTTCTGGTCGATCGTGGGAGCTCCGACATTTTGCCAAACATTCGCACTACTGTTGAAGAACTTCGCCTAGAAGATGGCAATCGTCTTCCCTCCTCCTCACCCGCATCAGAACGCTTTCATTTGCCTGTCAATAACTCGCGACATTCGTCAAATCATCGTTTTTCTCTTCCTGTGCGTCCTATCACCCAGAATCTCGACGATAGCCTCAGCTCTGACCATAGACCCACAAGAGACCAAACTCCAATTTGTAGTGAAGTGAATGGTACTCGAAATCTCAAATCAGCTGACCTCTCTGCTTCTCCGAATCGCACGGAAATAGTGTATGAGGATGTTCTAGAGAAAGAATCCAAGATCGTGTCGTCGGTACTTAACAATAAGTTCAGACTATCGCTTGATCGACTAGGACTCCAAGATAGTGATGAGGAAGTTGAATTGGCTGGCGAAACTTCTTCTATCCTTCTTAGTTCATCAAGAAGTGATCTCTTCGATGACAGCGACATAAAGGAAATTTCTCATTTGATGTTCAATTCCCAAATTCTTCATTAACTTCGTGTTAGAACAATGATGAATTAGCTGTGTTTAAATCAAATTCTGTTGAACAGAAAACTTTATTATTTAGTACTGGGTATTAATATTGTAACATATCTTAGGACTAACGAGTACATTGCATCTTCTATTATTCGGTCGATGAAAACCAATCAATCAGGAGCAGATCCGGGGAGGCGAATATTCAATTATTGTGTCTACAGAAGTGACATTTATAGTAATGCTCGTTTTTCTTCTTTGTTTTGGCTTCTTTTAGTCAAATTCAAAATTGGAAATATTCTTAGAAGAGCAAGTCAGCTAGAATGTAGCAATACTGACAGCAGTAGAGCTGTGCAACACCTCCTGAGGGCGCATGATTTGTTACATGCTATATCAAAGCCTATAATACTGAGGAAAAAACAGGAAAAGTTGTTCAACATGAGCACTCATAGATGTGCCTTAATGTAAGTTTTGATTCGCACGGAGCGAAAATTTGTCCATTATTACACTCTGGTATACTTATCTTTCGAAGCTTGATAACCACATTCATGTTTTTCGCATTGAATTGATGTACTGTCACGACAATGGATGGGCCTGCATTTTTCGTCAAATTTTGACTGCATGTTCTTTATATCAAATGATATACCGTCAGATAGGTGCAGTTCTATAACACGTCATCATCTCATAAGTACTAAGGAAATGAGTTTTGAACGTCACTCGGTTGATAATGCCGATACAGTCAGTCATGGAATGATCTACAGTGTTTCTATTAATGCGATTGTCTATGACATGGAAGGACCTTCTCCATGTGCTATACACAGAAAATTTTATTGAATAAGCGGATCAGAGAACTAGTATCGAGTTTCTCCGTAAGTTCAGCTCCTATCTCCCCATAGAAACTGCTACAATTATCTAATTAAAAACAAAATTAATGTGCCTAAGTATGACTTACCATAAGTCTTCTAAATAATCGTAGATGCACTGCACAATATGATATGTACATGTATGTATTATTATGTTCGAATTGCTACAGCAACATTAGAATTTTATACCATTTTCTATGTGTCCATTACATACAGTCAACGAACTTTTGTTACGAATTTATTTCATAGAATTTTCCTGTTGTGAAATTACTCATCAATTTATTATAAAATCGTGATAGCGCTGAAATTGTAAACTTTGCCAGGTACTCTCATGCCATCCATAGTATTAACCGTTTACAGTCAAGCTCTAATGTGCCATGAAGTTTTTCACCTATGTGCATCATCATAAATTTGGTGGGCTGTCGAATAGCCTTAAAACAACTTGCGGGTTTCATGTTGTTTTGAATTTTTCTTTCACATGATGTTATGATTTTCATATCATGCCATAATGGTTAATGGAGGCTGAAGGAAGGGTATTCTTCAATCGGTTTTATCTGTTAATTTCTTTTCTCTTTGTGGAAAATAGACATTAACTAGGGTCTACTGAAATATGTGCATTTTCATTCAATTGTAAAATAGAAACATGCGTGTGTTTGTGAGCTGGCTCGCATTACTCGGAAATGAATAAACTCGCTCATGCTTTTTCGTAGCTGTGTTCACTTAATGGTCGAGAAACGAAATTAACAAAGGAAGATAACCCAAAAGGTCAATACTTTTATTTCTAAAACTGTTTGCACAAGAATGAAATGGTAGTATTGCATTAATGACTGCAGACCGATGTCGTTGGAGACGTGCAAGTGAATTCTCCGAGACGATAGATTTTTTCCTTTTTTGGAAATTATTATTAGCATTCTCGATGCCTGATAGATAATTTCTCTTCGCAAAGTTCACCGGTTTATATGAGTTTTGTGGTTTCATGTCCATGATTATCTGCTTGTCTTTGCAGATATTGTTGAAATTGAGATATGATTCATTACAATTGGTCATTGGCTGACGATGTGGTATTGTACGGTCAAAAGTTGATCAGCAAAAAGAACGCCCGCTGAATTTAAGCAATTGCCTTCTATCAACTTTTGATTGAGCTTGGCTGTTTTCATAAATTCAAAAACAAATGAGAAAGCACTTAAGTTGAAGCTTAACTGTATTAGATCTTGAAAAGCTTGTGTTTTCCTGTGGACGAAACTTCGCTGTTTTAATGAATCGCGGTCTTAACTCCGTATGTAATTACAAACTACATTTTTTCTGATTGGCAACATTATTATAAAAAGAGAAATCTTCGAAGCTGTTGGTCTTTTTAAATATTGCGTACCACTATTATTATTATTTTGGTTTGTAGCATACATAGTGTTTTTTATAGAAGAAATTACTGTGTAGTATTATCAGAGCCAGTCAAAGCGTTAGCCATTGGACATGCACGGGTTTGAGCATGTATTAATTGCTGAGCATTTTCGAATAATGTTGAATCTCGTATTCATTTATCAAAACTGTAAATAGTGTGACATGTCTCAACGACTACATTCAAAATTACGAATGAAGACATCTAGTATGGAAATTGAAACCACTGGTCAATAAGTTTGTAGAAAAATATTGTTTATCTCTTATTTACTGCTTGGTTCATATTTCTTTTGATCGATTGTACATATTTAATATCCGCTTCTTCGTGCAGTGAGTGGTGTGATTGTTTTTTGATTGCGTTTCTTGTTTCCTCAGTGTTCAATAAATAGGAATGAACAATTGATATTGTGTTGTACATGTAACTGGTTACCTTTTGTAAATTAAATTTCCTATTGTTTTATATTAAATTAAAGTTTGACAAGAACTTTCTATCTTTTCGATTTCATGTATAAGTTGTTTATCTATGGGCAGATAATGTTCACGACTTAGATAATTTCAAGGTTAATTTCTTTTATGATACAAATTAGTGTAGATTGTAAACATAGAAGAATTTGTGATTGTTGCTTCATTCAAGGTTGAGTCCAAACTTGGGCCTGGGGTTTTTGGGCAAACAAACTCAGGGGCCCCCCAAGACCAAGATTAATCTTGGGGTTACCCCAAGAGTGGCTATGTCTCTAATGAAATGGAGCAACAAATTCCAGAACATGTTTGGAATTTTGATTGAGATTTAAAATTGCATGTAGATATTTTGAATCATGACATATTGTACACATTGCTATCCAATTAATATGTATCTAATGTTCATAGTAATTACTATTTATTACATGAATTTGTTATTGCGGAATTGAGGCCATTTATTCAGCTAGAAGTTTTAATTGTCGGCATAATTTATCTCTGGGCTCAATATCATCAACCCTGTTTACATCTACAGCCTAATAATTTCCTAATTAGAACAACATGCATGACCAATCTACATTCCTTACAGCATAACTGATCGAGAAACGAAACACATGTAACAGGCCTCGTATAAGATGAAAATAGCACAAATGTAGATGTACCGGTAACGATATTTTTATTTGCTAATCGTAAGAAGCAATCATCAAAGAATTTCACTGCATTAAATGATACCGATATCTTCCTTTTCTAATACATGTAGCCCGATAGCAGAGTAAACGATATAGGCCGAAGTTTTTAACTTTCAAGGCAAGAGGCTATATGAAGCAAGTTATCTACGAATTGTTTGTAGGCTACCAATTTAAAAGCACAAGCGTTAGTCCTATACAGGTACTTGTTTAATGCATTGCATTTTTCATGTATTATTTGTTTTATTTCACGCAAAATGATATGTATAAAATTCTGTCTAACACAATATGCATTACATCTAGCTTAATGGACTAAATTCACAAGGAAGCCCATGTAATCAAAGCATAGTTTAAAAAGCTAATTTAACAAACTATCAGACAGATATTTACGGTAGGTCTATATCAAAGTTGATGATAGCACAGTTTTATCAAAGAAAGACCAATCGTGTGGTTGAAGTAGGTTACATATTTGCATGTACATACATGTATGTACATTACATGCAGATGGCTTGCTATGACATGATGTGGTCATATACATAGGCAGAATTTTTCCTAGAAAACTGCAAATGATCATTCATGGTCAATTTCCTTACTCTTGGGGGGGGGGGGATACCCAAGCTCTTGGGTCCGCACCCCAAGATTCTTGGGTACCCCCAAAACCCAAGAGTGAACCCAAGACCCACCTTAAGAAGATTTGATGATAAATTGATGGAGAAAAGCGCTTTTATTTCCCATCAAAAAGCAGTAAGAACAAATTGTTTCAAGTCACAATCCGAAAACGATAATACGTCAAAGAGCAGTTCTAGACAAAGTCATGCATAGAAAATACTGTTAAGATTCAGTGAAGTACACGGCTAGAGTTGGCACTGTCTTGTAGAGGATGATTCGTCGTACATTCTGCGATTCGCAGGTTTGCTAATCTTACAGTTTTTAAAAATAACTATAGTCCAAGTAGTTCAGAGAAAATGTTTTCCACATTATGGAAAAGTCAAGGACTGAAGACTCTCACTGCATTTAGGATAGTCACACCGGAAAAGTGTATTGATCATAGATCATCGATTGTTGAAGAGGGTCATTTTAGATTGTGAAAGGAACTTTCAACACTGTAAAGGAGCCCTCTTAGACTGTGAATGGATCCTTAAATATTATAAATGAAGAAGCAATAATGGGTCCTTCAATGATACAAGTAAAAAAAAGTTCGTTTTGATTAAAAAGGCCCTTCAATATTGCAGAGGAGCTTTTTGTACTGTAAGGAAACCTTAAGTAAGTACTGTAAGGAGATTGTAAAGGAACCCCCTTTCGATTGTTAAAGGGTCTTCAAAGATTATAAGAGGATCTTTACAGATTGTGATGAAAACCTTAAATATTCTAAGGATCCATTTTATATTGTGAAGAATCAAAGGGGGATTATATTGATAGCTGAACTAATTAATGATTCATTTTACTGAAAGGGGACCTTTATATACATAGTGAAGGAGACTTTATAGATTGTGACCTACGACCAAACGACTCACAGTCTAGCCATCAGAAGTCCCTTAGTCTGAGTGGTCAGCTTTCGCTCGATGACTTTATATTTGCTTGCATATTTGTTTCTTGAGTTCAAATGTGAAGGGTAGACGACGCCAAGATGATAGAAATGTCGGCATTATTAATATGGCGATTCTCTCGATGAATCCATGCTACTCAGTTCGAGAATTTCATTGGTTGATGATGCTTTCAACACTTCTGCATTATCGAAGCTATTTACTGCTTTGCCAGCACAAAATGGTAAAATTTTCAAGAAGCTGAAATGTCCGTTCTATGCCGTTCTGTGCGTTGGCGTGACTCTATATTATCCTGAGACGATTTTCGACGGTAATGTTTGTCATGCACGTTGTAACCAAATTCACTTTATATCCCATGTACGTTAGCGGGATTACGCTGCAATGTAAAGTGCGAGTGACAAAGAGCAGACGGCGGAATTTCAATTTTATGGCCGCGGAATTTGCGATTTTCTGCCGTGGAAGAGCCATATGGCATTTACACGATCAGTAAATATCTGCGTTCCGCCTCGATCAAAACGAGATAATTTACGACTCGATATCTTACATCTTTCATTATTTTTTGCAGCGATTAATATGAGAGGTGGTTATTTGAGTTTTTGACTTTTAAGAATCTTCATGTTTTATTTCATCTCTTTGCAGTACCACTGTTTCAGTTGTTAATCACTAAAGCATTTATGGACGGAATTCTTGAATACACTATGGTTGCGAACTTGAACACCATTAAATTCTTCCAGAAGTCTGACAGTCCCTTAAGAAATTGAAGGCTCACATCAAATCCTATCGTCCGGTGGGTGCCTGCTCATTTTCATTTCTTGATGGCATGTTGAAGATTGTCAAGCAATCAACGAATTAGTTCTGACCTGGTGGTCAGATGATACGAATATAGACGAATTTTGACGTTTTTTCAGGAAATATGCACGAATTCTAAGTGTGCATAAATTCTAAGTATAATTTATGCAAATTAGAAATTTTATCTAAATTTCAAATTAGAAATTCAGAAATGTTTTGAAAAATGTAATTACCTGGTTTTGAAGAATACTACATTGTTTGAGCTGAAGCGTCTACCACCCTGCGGGAACGAATCTTGCGAAAAACTGGCGGATGTTAGCTGCAGAATATCATGCTACAGTTAGGTCATTTTTGCGGCTTATTCGTTGGCGAAGTTCGCCGGCGACAATTCGCGCTCTATATGCCACCTTTTACTTTTGACCTTCTCTCTTATTTTCTTTAGTAATCCGCCTCTACAGCCGGGGCTCTATTTTCTCCCTCACCTCCTCACCATCACCCACATACAGTTGTATGGCTAATCTATCTAAGAAATAAGTGCAGACTATCATTCTTTGATGATGATAAAAAAATAGAGAATCCGCTTATATCAATTTTCATAACATCTCTTGACATTCAATAATTTACAACAATGACAAGTATTTGAATAATATCATAGTATTTACTGCGACATTTATGGAAGATAAATGCTTTTTTAGTTTAAGCCTTCGTGAATTAAAAAAGATCCCTTTTTATCAGATCAGACTGAGTATACAGTATATTTTCATGTGAAGTAATATGCGAACATTACTACTTAATACTAATTAGTTGCTACAATATCCACGATTTCGCCGGTTGGCGATAATTCACCTCGCATTAGTAAACAAATATCTACCAACTAATTATAGCAACTTTTTCGCCACCTGTCGCTTTTTAATTTTACACATGTTTTTGAATAGATTATGACCATTTTCACATGCGGAGATAGTTTTTACACGAAAATGAACCTTTAAAAAAATATCCACAAAATCGCTACCTCGCCAGATAATCTGTTGATATTAGCAAGATGCGTTCCCACAGGGGCATTCGATCGACGCGTGTCGCGTGCCCTGCCAGAAAACGAAAATAAAGCACCAAATGTATTTCGCTCTTTTTTCGACTTGGAAGAATCACCTAAAAAGATGAGAGTAAAGTCCCTTGATATGATATACCTCAGAAATTTTTTGTCACAAGCGAAAAATTAATTTTGTTTCATTGGTCTGATGTCAACGATGAATTTTAAAAACCAAAATGCTCCTACGGAATTTTTATAAGTTTCTGGTGAACTCAAAATTAAGATAAACCCTGGTAATTTTTTTCCAGTAATTCCAGGACCTTACGACGGATATGCAAAGTCGAAAACTCAGTGCCTTTCAGGAAATTGACGATGCTTTGAAACTTCAGGAAATATGAATGGTGAGCATATGATGTGTACTATGGAAACTTAAGCTCAACATTTTTAACGGTTGTCCTACTTTACGGGTATACAGCACCCGACGATATCTTCAACGCAAGATGTTTTCGCTTGTGATTCTATTAGCCAAATTTCCTTTCGTGACTTTTAATGAATATATGACCTCATTAAACCGTGAGAGTCTTAAGTTGCAATTCTAGACAAATAACTAAATAAAACTAGATCATGGTTTAAGAACGGATCGGGTGAGTCATACCCGAGTATTTTCCGTAGTTCGTTTTCAGTTCAATCTTGAAATTGCGACCAACTCTAGAGTAGTGATTGATGCCCAATAATCTACAAAATAGTACATCACAAAAAGTTGAGTCAGAAGCCATTAAAAGACTGCGTTATTTAACATTAGGAACATCAACAAAATTTAGAAATTTGAATAGCAGTTTATTTCAATGTATTGTCATATGTAAGACAAAGTATACTAACTTGGTACTATGCGCAGAATACTTCTTCGACTCGTAATAAGGAATGACTTTTCGGTTCTGTGATGAACAAATGTGCACCGCTGCAACAGAGCGACCGCACACCGCTGTATGAAATGACCATGAATCAACCATGACACGCGAGATTCCTACAAATAAAATCAGTGCTACGATTTGATGACCCATTACGTCGCGATCGCAGTGACAAACTTGCACCGGTACAGGATGTACAGGGTGACTCAAAAGTCTTAATCGGGTTTCAAATCAAGATTTCTCAGTAAGTATTAACACTACAAATTTAATGTTTTGTTTATACTGTAGAGGAAGAACCAGAATTTTAGTAGCAGTTCGAAATTGTGAAAAAATCAAGTTAAGGGTCCATCCAAGCTCACTCATATTATGGAGGTCAACCAATTGATCAGATGTCATGAAAGACGTTTTTCACTTACAAATTTTTTCACACTGACTACAGCCAAAAATATTTTATCATGAAATCTGATTGATTGGCCTACAAAATATTTACAAAACTCAATGTACTGTAAGAAAATGTTCATCAAAGCTATCTTCTGAAAGCATATTCCGACTAGTGTTTAACAAATTTAGCGAAGTGGGTAGCATACTGTCCAAGATGCTGAGCGAAGTGGTCGCCCATCCCTTGCTGAGGGTGATGGCTTGCGTGTCAAGGAAGAGTTTGAGCATAATCCATGACCATCGGTACAGGATGCAGCCAATGAGCTTGATATGCCAGATGAGACTGTTCGACGTGCTTTGAAGCGAACAACTAGCATGAATTCATGTCATATTTCACACGTGCATGAACTGTTACCGGACTATTATGAACCAAGGCTTCAGTTTTGTGAAAAAATTAATCGGTTATGTGATGATCCCGGTTTCATCCATTAACATTGTTTTTCTGACGAGGCAACCTTTCATTTGAATGGTAACATTGACAGTCACAACTGTGTGATTTTTGACTATGAAAATCCACATTTATGTAGGCTAGCGAGGTTCCTCTGAAGTCGAAGGGACTGGTGGTATGGGCGGCCATGTTTTTGCGACCCGATCATTGGACCTTACTTCTTTGAATCAAGTGACCAAAGACTTATCTTGAGGTGTAGAAGGATTTTTTTATTCCGGAACTGGTGATTAGGACGATTTTCGACGACGTTTTTTAACAAGATGGCGCTCCGCCTCATTGGGGTCTGAATGTTAGAGAATTTCTCAACATCAAATTCCTTAATCGATGGATTAGACGAAACGGTCCCATTCACTAACCAGCTAGAAGCCCAGATCTGACGCCTCCTGATTATTTTTTGAGGGGTCATATCAAGGAAGTGGTGTATAAGAATAGGCCAACCAACAACACAGAATTACGAGTGACGCTTGCTGAAGCAGTTCAGTCAGCGAAAAAAAGTCACGATCAATAAGACTTTTGATAACTTTAAAAAGCGCGTCATTCCTTGTACCGAAGTTAACGGAGGTCACTTCCAGCACTTATTGTGAAAATGCAAGTCTTTCGAAAATTCTGGTTCTTCCTCTACAGCATAAACGAAAAATTAGGTTCCTAGTGTAAATACCTACTGAGAAATCACTATTTGAAACCCAATTAAGACTTTTGAGTCTCCCTGTATTTCAAGAATTCAACGCTGATCTGTCTCGCTTCTTCATTCCCAGTCCCTACTTGACAGTAGACGAGCAGCTTCTTGAGTTCCACGGGAGAGTCCGATTCCAGCAATATATAAGCTCTAAGCCTGGAAAGTTCGAGATAAAATTCCTGCGGCTGTGCTGTGCTGAGACATTCTATATTTTAGATGGAATTGTTTACATTGGAGTTGGAACCATCAGACCAAATGAAAATGTCACAACACTCGGCGTTACTATGCATTTGATGGCACCGTAGCTAGGCACAGGTCGTCAGCTAGCTGCTGATAATTGGCATGCTTCCATGGAACTGGTTGATGGACTTAGAGAAAATAATACCACCAATGGCGTCTTCTCCGTACGTGCGAGGCCTTCGGCGCATCCTCAAAAGTAATTTTCCAGCAATTACAAAAATGAAAAGTGTCATCATTCATTTAAAATCGATAGCTTGTCGTGACAGCTGTGCACAGCTTTCCGTCTCAAAGTCAGACACTCAACCTCATTGAACAGTTTTGCAGCACGTGTTCGAATCACAGCTGTTTTCTTCCAACAATTAGACACACAAGCTGGTCGTGTGTTTAGACGGAGTATTAATTGATGTTTAGACAGAGCGAAAGAGAGTTGTGTGCGTGTGAGGCAGCAAGAGCACGCGCCCGCGCCAATATTGGCTTTTCCGATAGACATAATGCTTTGTCTTCTCCAATTTTTGCAATAAAATTCTACGCGATTCTTGATCGAGGCGCGGTATCTAAATATAGTAAAGGAAGCGCAACCCAATTGTTCCTGGATTCGCTTTATATCAGAGAGGCCACACGTCAACATTAGCAGATGGCTGACGTTCAGACAAGACTGCGATCAGATGATGAGCGTTCTCCAATGAATACAGAGTAATGCATCTGACTCAAACACCCAGATTCGGTAGAATTCCATAATTTGTTTTTACGTGATTGATGTGACACTATGTTTAGTACTGCAGATGAGATCACAACCACGCCTTTCGTCCGAAGGGAATATACTGAAAAGATGACAGTCGTCAAGCAAGGTAGGCCAACACCTGATATAAAAATTGAAAGTACTCACAGAGAAAGAAATAAGAAATACACAAGACATTTTAATGCATCAAAATTTCAAACCTGTGAGCGGCTGACCGGCCATGAGAAACGCAAGAAACTGTTGACCTTGCCTCCTTTTTTCTCGAGAAAATGTAGTCTGGACAGAGAGGGGGATATAGTAATCAGTTCCTTGAGTAAGGCGGGTAAGAGACATAAGCAATCACTTCTCATGAGCACATTCACTTGGCCTTAAAAAATGTTCGGGAAATTGTTGTTAAAAATTCAACTTTTATGAAAATTAATGTTGTAACACAAAAAATGTCTGGTATGGAAATAGTATTCCAATGCCGAGTGAAGGCCTATGGTCTGGGCGCACGTGACGCCACTGAATACCACGTACATTGGTATCGTCCGAAATAATAATCGAGGAGTACCGGCCATCGCCAAGTCCATCGAGGGTCGTCAAAGGAAAGACACGAAAGTTTTCTACGATGAGCAGGGTACTGCACTTGTTTCATTCTGAGACAAAGGTCGAAAACCTGTGTTACTCGTTGATAACTTTCATCGATATGCTCCTGAACCCGAAATAAATACGAAACCATGTACTGTTCTCGAGTACAACAGGACGAAATCAGTGTCGACATCGCAGACAAGCGACCTCGTGGAATCAGTTGCAATCGAGAGTGCCGACGTTGGCCGGTCTCGATATTTGCCAACATGATAGATACTGCTGGAAATAATGGCTGCTACTACAGCAGGCATCCCGATGAAACCAGAAAATCTCAGCAGCACCACAAGTTTCTTGTGAATGCAGGATATCAGTTGGTGAACAAGCAGATTCAAAGACGTCTCCATACACCAGCAAATCATCGCGAAGCTACAAAACTTGCCATGAAACTCGTTGGCTATTGCGGTTTCTTAATCTGAGCGTGTCGAGGGACCTCTTTTGGAAAAGAGTGTTCGATGTGCTTTTTGTCTTTCACGCATTGATCGAAAGACATTCGTCTGTTGTGGCAAGTGTGAAAAGCCTCGTTGCAATAGTCATCAATCAGACCTGTGCAAGGAATGCATGCAACTTTTCTACTATCATCTTTTGAAACTTGTACGAGTTACGTCTTTATAGGAATTATGTATTTTATTTACAATTTTATTCATGATTCCAAACATGTCATACATGTATGTACATGTATAATACATGCATAAAATATAATTTACATTTATGGACTACCGATACATGGCGGGGTTATTGCATGTTTAACTGGCATAAATATCAGTACTAGTGATTTAACTACTTTTGAATATGCTAGACGGCGATAACCTAGCAAGAAGTAGGCACTACTATAGTTGATCAATAGCCTGCATGTACCTGTAGGCCTATTTACACATATTCAATAATTATTGGGCATCATTACCGATACTCTACATGTAAATCTGTATTTCAAGCAATCTTCAAACATGTTGCCTCACTTACTAATAAAAGCACTCAAAACTGAACGATGAGAAGGGTTGGGAGGGTGGAATGTCGTAGCTCACCTGAAAAAATCCTAAGTGTCAGAGTGGCTTTGTATGGGTAAAATTTTGAAAATTTTCCAAAGTGTGTCATTTCCACCTGGGACCCTGACCAAAACATTTTTCATCAAATTTCACTGACCCCCCGCCGACAGCGATCTTCTAACTTTGGTTCTAGTGGACGGATTTTGTCTTACAGCTACTCGTTTGAAAGAGGAGAAAAAACTGCTCGATGACATTTTTTGTTGCGAGTCAATCGGACCAGCCGTTCAAAAGTTAGAGGTTACAAGATTTTAGGTCGGAGCTCACCTGAAAAAATCCTAAGTGTCAGAGTGGCTTTGTATGGTCAAAATTTTGAAAATTTTCCAAAGTGTGGCATTTCGACCTGGGACCCTGACCAAAACATTTTTCATCAAATTTGTCCGAACGAGGGGGGGTCAGTGAAATTTGATGAAAAATGTTTTGGTAAAGGTCACAGGTCGAAATTCGGAAGTTTTAAATTTTTCAAAATTTTCACCACACTGGAGCTCCCACACTTAGGAATTTTTTCACTTGTGGCATGTTACATGGACATGTGCTGACGCACCGACTTCCCGTGGTCATATGAGAATGGTTCAGGTGTCATATGATAGAGAATCGTTTGCAACAAACCGCATGTCGCTACGATGAATACTTTCGGAGATAGCGCCATTTTATGTTTTCTTCCGAGCATATATAAACCCCCGACAACGTAAGTCTGATCACTTCATCGAAAGACGAGGTAAGCGACGGTCGTCGCTCTGAGCTCCCGATATCGGGTGTTTCAAAGGACTCTATCTTTTGAAGTAGGCAAGCTATCTTCTTACTTCAAAGTTTGTGTGATAGAGTTTGATAGTGTCTTTACTACTGATAAAATTTTTTAAAAGTAGTATGAGTAGTAAAATGCGGAATTTTTTAAAAATTCTTAATTTTCACTTTTTTCAAAGTTTTAACATGTAGACTAAGGTTTTCAAGTATGCTGAGTTCAAATCTGCTATCAGATTTGAAATTTAACTAAGTCTAAGGCAGCTTTGAGGGGTTAGATCCCAGCTACTGATCACTACCTTTGACTCGGCGTTGCTGTTACCACTTCGGGGCAGTGACAATGATGTCTTCAGCTGTAAATAGCGGGTATCGGGGAAGATCTCTCACTTCCCTAGTGATCAGTACAAAGCCTTCGGGCTGTCGATGGGATCAAGTGCCACTCACTACACTCAAATCTATCATTCCTCACTAAGTGTAATGCTTTAGGAATATGACTGTACTACATGATTCCAAACTTATACAAATTTCATTATCTTACAGTTAATGATAAAATCTCAGGCATGGCAAATGACAAGAACCGAAAATTCCACATCAAAATGTGTGTGTGCGGTCGAATAAATCGCAGTGCGGACGCCAAGGTGCATGTGAAGAAGGCGGGCACTGACCACATGATTATCCTGAATAGGGTTGCGTGTGTAAAGTGTAGAGTGTTGAAGGGTGATAAGGATGAGGCGCGTTTTTACAGAGTGCATGCTGACTGTAGTGGAGGTTTGGTGAATGACTTGCGATTCATGCAGTTGATTGTTGAAGAGAGGGAGCGAATGTTGGCGATAGAGCGAGACGGCAAGGTGGAGAATGTTGTTGAGAATGATGAGTTGGCGAGAGCAGTTGCTTCGTTGGAGGCTGAGATTGGGCGAAAGAGAGTGCTTGAGAGTGATGATGAGGATGATGTGGATTTAAATAGGGAGCGTGTGAGGAAGCGTGTGAGGAAGTTGAGCTCTTCGTCGTCGGAGGTGTCAAACATTGTCATCACCGACCCCCCGCAGAGCTCATCTTCCCCAAAAGTGAAGAGTGGTGGGATTCGTAAGCAGTCGGCGAGGTGGTTGAAGGATGAAAAGAAGAAGCATGTATCGCAGCAGATGGCGCATGATTTGTTGGTGAATAAGTATGAGAGTTTGAAGAAGGTGAAGGATGAGGTCGTGAAGGAGTTGGATGAGTTGAAAAAGAAGGAACTGAAGTCGAAGGAGGTAGCGGATGAGAATATTCGAATGAGGCGTAGTGTGACTGATTTGAAGAATAAGACGCGAGAGTTGGAAGAGAAGAATGATGACTGTGAGAAGAGGGCGAGTGCTGCGGAGAGAAGAATGAGAGATGCAGAAGCGAAGTTTGAGGAGATGATGAAGGAGATGAGTGTGTTGAGAGCGAGGAATGTTGAGTTGGAGAGGACTGTGGCTCGGCGGGGTGATGAGAGGCAGGCGTTTGAGAAGTTGGAGCGCATGAGGGATGAGTGGAATCGTGTGAATGAGGATAGGTTGTTTGAGTTTCACATCCCTATTCGGGATAATCATTTGGACGGTGAAGTACTCGTCAACCGAAGTCTGGACGAGTCAATAATTTGCTATAACGGCCATCCAACCAAGAAATGTCTCCATTCCAGCCTTAGAATGCGCGGCCATCTCCACAAATTTTCTGTTAGGAAGCGCGCGAGACTACCTAAGGATGGCTAACTTGGTAAGTGAAAAGTAAATAAGATAGTATATCCTATTCTAATACATATCATTTTCATTGCAGATCTTTGCCCGCCTTCACCACCCCATCAATTCACTCCCGAGAACGAACCATCGGCTCTCTTAAGGGCCACCTAGGGGCAAGGCATGATAGAACCTCCACGCGGTTTGCCCTGGGCAGTCTTCGGACTGGCGAATACTATCATTAAGATGAATCTGCTATCAGTCAACTTGAACGTTGCGTCGCGTTAGAGGGGTATATAAACCACTGCCTCTCATTTCATTTCATTTCAATCATGCAGACGCCGAACAGTCAAGTCAGCTCTCCTCGTGGACCGCAGTTAAGGCCGCGAAATTTATTTGAGGAATTTGTCAGGCTAGAGGAGCAAGACAGAGTCCACAATAATCTTTTTCGGATTGGCAATCCGATGACAGCAACTGTTGTCAATCCAACGGAATGGCGCTACATTCCACTTTTCAGCCACGTGCCAATTAGCGTGGAAGTCGACACTGCTACCAAAGAGAGAGTCAAAGACTGGCGAATACTATCATTAAGTTGAATCTGCTATCAGTCAACTTGAACGTTGCAAATGAAGTTCGGTGTAATACTTCCTTTCGACGGGCGTTCCTGTAAAGGGCGGCGGTGAAACCCGTAGCTATGTATACCGCAAGGGACATTCGGCAATGGTCAATCTTGTTTAACCTCTCTGTGTCATGTTTGCAAGTGATTGCCTCTGTCTCAACGTAGTATGCATTCGCGCCAGGGCGACATTTAGCCAACTGTCGAAGGTTGCCTAAAACTTTCCATTGCATACGTTATGAGAACCATGAGTTCTACCTGTCTCTATCAATGAGACGAATTGATGAATGGAATGAAATGGGAGGACACTCACGCGCCACACGCAACATAATACACTTCTCTCTTCCGTAGTCAAACAAGCTCTTTACACATGGATCGCAGTCGATTGCTATCCCTGTATCAGAAGTGTAAGCTATCTTAATTTTATTTGACACTATTTCATCTACCATCATCGCCCATATGAAATGTTTTAAGATTTACAAGTTAGACTAAGCGTGCTACTATTTCCAAATGAAAAAGTATACATGGTTAAATCATCCACTGAAGCCCCATTCAAGTAAGTCAGTATGAAAGCAAAGATAATACGAAATAAAAATATATTATGGTATGTATTTCAAAAGGTCTTCATCGTCAATATCGTCCCAGAGTCTGGCTTCACATAGATAACAAAAACAGTTCACTTGCTTTAATCATCCACTGCGAGCCTCACTTTGTCGATATACTCCCACTCCGCCATAGTTCGTGGCTGGGAGTTAGGGGTGTACCACTCCCATAATTGGTGGAGGAATGTGGTGCTGGTGATCTCCATCACATCGTCAGTATCGTACTGGAGATACTTCCACCTCACGCCTGTTAAGTCGGGACACTCCTTCTCACATACACTCTCCTCTTCCTCATCCGCTGGTAATGACAACTTTCTGATATTGTCCAGTCGGTACACCTTCTCTACCTTCCCCTTCGTTGGAGCGTTTGGTGCAACGAGCGCCTTTGGTGTTGAGCATGGAGAAGAGAATTTTGTGTTTGGTGTTGTCGGAGGGCTTGTCATGTTGACTGTGAATAATAACTTTGAAAAGTTTTCTAATTCTTAAGTATCAACAAGCAACCAATCAGAATGAACAGCCAATGAATGATGAATATGAAAGTATATATGTAAAGTGACATTCGTGTCATTTCACTGTCTTTGTGACATATAAGTGAAGTGTTCTCTGGCGAATTCTATATTTGAGGCGTACAAGTGAACTGCTCTCTCGTTAATTCCAAATTTGAGTGAAGTCTCTATCTTGTTGAAGTATCAACCTTAAACTTGATTTCGTTGAAATGATAAGTTGAAAATTTCTTCACTCATCTCCCTCAAACGTGTGGCTAATAGCATCTTCCTCAATTTCAGGCATCAACTTCATCACCAACGCCCTCCCTTCTCGAGGAAAGTTTAGAGTTGTTGAGTCAAGGTAGGTTGTAACAATACACTGAGACTTGAACAGAGATGATAGAATGATTTCTCTTTCAGGTGATACCAGTCCCATCTCGAACGAGTCCATGTCAACATTGTCGCGGGAATGCAACGATCGGGAATGTGCTGGCTGTGGACACATCTTCACGAGGAAGCGTGATCTCATCCGACACATCAAGCGAGGTATTTGTAGACCTAAGTCAGCATCAATCTCCGAAGGTAGGGAGGATTCTGTTAACGATGTCTCCTTTTCTTGCGATTTATGCATTCAGTCTTTTGAGTCACATTTTGAACTATCTTCACATAGACTTCGACATACTGCAATAATTCCTTCATGACGAATAAAGTTGCGACTTTGCGATTCCTGAAACAGCGACGGTTGATAAATACCATAACACCAAATCACTCGATTGATAGGTTCCTTAAACAACTCCCTTCTTTTATCCAATAAATTCAGCGTGAAAACAGTTTTACCTGCATGAGATGGACCTGATACAGTCAGAACTTTATCACATTGAAGTCTGAAATCCATTTTAATACTTTGAGATTCAACATTTGCATAATTAACGCTTAGAGCCAAAGATATTACCCAATAGGTTACCCACGACAGGAGGTAACATTGGAAGTATTGCTGAAAGGAAACCGCCCTTTTGTGTTAGAGTTTTCCTCTTTCTTTGAAGGGTGACTTCAGGATTGGAGATGAAACGCAATTTTGTGGCATATCGCTTAAGTAACTTTCGTTGTTTTGGCGCTAATTTCTTCGTCCTCAACTTCCTCACATGAGAAATAATTTCACGAATAAATTTATCGTTAGCATGTCGTATAGCATTGTATCGCTGATTTGCTTTCATTCGTCGGAGAGCTTGAATGGCTGAAGAAAACTTTTGACTTTTACGTTTCGTCATTTTACGTTTCGCCATTTTCCGTGTTAGTCTTTGCTAAAACCTATCTTTACCACATTTGCATAGGTACTAACTATTGCGGCATAAGTGACACTCGAAATGAGCAATATCACAGTGGTTACATTTGCAAAGTTGAATGCAATTTCTTATGAAACAGCGTTGACAAAAAGCATGCTTACATCTCTTGAAGATGCGCTTTTCATTTCCATCCTTTCGCTTACATACATCACAACACATAGTTTCACCGTTACTGATGTCTATAGCAAGTCTTTTTGAAGATATGAATTTGCTAGCCTTTTCTAAATAATAGACGCATGTACAGAAGGAATATACTTCGAGAGTGAGCAGACATAGCTCGAAAACCAGTTGTGCTACAATCAAGTACCACTGCATTTTCAATCTTTCTTTATGGAAAGTTGAATGTGAATATCTGAAATCGCTTCAATCACTAGACTGCTACCATGATGGTTAAATGCGTTAAGACGTTCAGCAATTTTTATCATATGTCTTTTAAAAAATTCTTCCGGGTGGTCTACGACTTCCATTGAATAAGAAGCAAAATGGAAAGAGCGACTTTCCACCTCTTCCTTTCCAAAATGACTAAACTTAATTTTCGCAACTAATCGCGCCATGACAATGCTATCAGAGAATGTATTCATTAACTCTAGAAATAGAGTGGTAGCATCATCGACCACTGCTTCGATGTCGGTCTCATCTTTATGAAAATTTATCACATAATCTTGAACAGCTCCTTTTAAACTTTGCCTATGAAAATGTAATGTTCCGCAGTCGTTTGAGAAAGACATGATCGCCCTTTATCTAACCCATCCATTGCATGAAAACAACAACTCTTCTCATAGTAACATTTATTGAATAACGGTAACAAGCATGCATTATAAATCAATGGTTTGAAGCAGATAAAATAGATACAGCTGGTAACTATCATACAGCGAGCAATGATAACCATACAGGACTTTGGCAGTGTTGAGGTAAGGAGGAAAGAAGCATTGGTTATGAACGCAGCTACTACAACGAACAGACAAAATAGGAACAGACAAATCCTTAAAACGTTTCGTGACTTCATGGTAGTGTTGATTCACTCTACTATCCCAAGGCGGGAGCAAAACATCATCAATGATTAGATTGGGAAATACTTTCCTCTCCTTACCAGGATTATTACAAAAGATGCGTATAACATTGAAAGCAGCTAACCATCGTTTTAAAGTCAATAAGAAGAGCACTCTCACAAGAAAAGCCATAGTCTTGCAAATATTTCAGATTAAGTCCATGAATGTGTTTTCTCGCCCATTGATCAACATTGGGATCGCAGTTGGCATGTTGATGATAGACACTGACAATCTGATATGTGCAATTGTTCATAGCAATAGCACTGAGCTCCTGTACAGGTTCACCCTCACAATCCATAAAAATGATGATAGAAGCCTAAAACGGAAATTTACACATCTAAGGAAACGTTCTATAACATATTACAAAGTGAAGAATTACATCGATGCTTTTCACGACAAAATACACAAATGATATGATGGCAACTAAGAAGTAAAATGTATCTGATAAGACCACGTCTACGACACTCAAAGCACATAAACGAATTGTCATAGGGTAGAGTTAGGAAAGGACTAGTAATTCTCCTTCTTTGATTTGCGTTTTGATGCAGCATTATTGTCCGACTTGCGCTTCGTACCACCCCCGTTAAGGAAGTCAATAATGTCATCTACGTTGGGTGGTTTTGGAATATATAGGATGGATTCCATATGCATGGAGAGAGAGGCTATTTTATTATCCTTGTGCCGACCATAATATAGCCCATTCACTTTGAAAAGGATATCCCAAGTACCTTCTCCGAGCTCGTCGCATGTGATGGGTGTTGAATGATCTCCCTCCTTCTTATAGTAAGTGCACCAATGTGATACCGGTAGGCAAATGTGATTACCATCCCAAATCTTTCTATAGGGAGTATCCTTGTCATCTCTCGCCTTCCACTCTTGAGCAAGAGGAGTAGGAATGTCCATATTTAATGTCACGTACTCCTCAATAATATCAAGTAGGTGGCGAATGTACGGACTCACGGGGATCATATGTAGTCCCCATACTGATTGTGCATTATCTTGACATCCGTGGAAGGGAGCATTCCCGTTTGGAGTACTACGCTATGATCGTCATAGCGCAAGACTTGTTTAAATTTACGCTGTAGCGGTGTAGGATTATGTACCTTGGTTGTTTCTTCCACTGGCCTCAGTTGTAGATGATCTGATCGTAGCGGACCTTGTAACGTTTGACCGCCATTTTGTCCTACTAGTGCAGCAGATGGAGTAGATGCCTGAAAATGAAAAAGATTGTATTAAGTTTACGTTCAAGGGAGGAGAGGGAGGAAAGTAGCGACTTACCATTTTAGTTGGATAATAGAATAGGGAACTAGAGAGAGAGAAAATGTGCGTCCGTCACTCGTGTGATTCAACGATGGAATGATTCTCACTGTGGAAGGCTCGCTATTTATATAGAAATGCTTGATTCTCATTGGATGATGATCCTCATTGGACAATAACATCAAGCTGATTCCAAATCTGGCCTCCGTTTACCAATCCAAGCCTTCATTCGCCCGCTGGAGCTGTTTCTTGGGAAATTCTAACTCTGTCGTTTTTCGTCAATCTCCCAAAATCTTAAATGTCGTCTCACATCTAAACGAAGACAGATATGAACAAGCCGTTTCTTTCACTGAATTTGTCTCACTCTTAGCTTTCAAACGAGCTATTGCACGACTTTCTACGATCTCTAGAACCAAAGTTGGAAGATCGGTGCCGGGGGGGGGGGACGTCAGCGAAACTTTTTCTCTCCGATTGACTTGAAACTCACCATAGCGATGCAGCTAGCTCTCCCGAGAGGGGGGGGTCAGTGAAATTTGATGAAAAATGTTTTCGTAAAGGTCCCAGGTCGAAATGACACACTTTGGAAAATTTTGAAAATTTTGACCATACAAAGCCACTCTGACACTTAGGATTTTTTCAGGTGAGCTCCGACCTAAAATCTTGTAACCTCTAACTTTTGAACGGCTGGTCCGATTGACTCGCAACAAAAAATGTCATCGAGCAGTTTTTTTCTCCTCTTTCAAACGAGTAGCTGTAAGACAAAATCCGTCCACTAGAACCAAAGTTAGAAGATCGCTGTCGGGGGGGGGGGGTCAGTGAAATTTGATGAAACAAACTTTGGTCAGGGTCCCAGGTGGAAATGACACACTTTGGAAAATTTTCAAAATTTTACCCATACAAAGCCACTCTGACACTTAGGATTTTTTCAGGTGAGCTACGACAGTCCACCCTCCCAACCTGGCCGGCACACCACGCCAACCTGGCCGGCACACCACGCCAACCTGGAGAGCACATCACCTCGCGCTACGACGGACGGCCAGAAGGGGGGGGGACGTCAGACTCGAAGCAACACGGCGGCACACCACGACCGACTCGACGGACAGGAGGGGGGGACGTCAGACTCGAAGCAACACGGCGGCACACCACGACCGACTCGACGGACAGGAGGGGGGGGGGACGTCAGCGACGGCGGCCATCTTGCGCTATCCAGAAGTGGAGCTTTACTTACTACTATGAAGTACATTCATGAATCTCTAAATAGGCCACATCTAAAAATTTGTGCATTTCTATGGTGTCGTTTATGAGAAAACTAAGATTTTGTATTTTCAGTAGTAGTACATTCCAGCCCAATAATGCATTAGTTCAAGAAAATATACCAGACTTGAAACTTCAGGATTTGGATGCTAGAAGTCTCTATGATAAAATACTAAAATTACAAGAAATTCTATCGTTGACTTCTGTAGCAAGATGCAAAACTTCTTCGTGTGTTTTCAAGTAGTCTATATTACACAAGTAGTCTATTATTATTCAAGCAGTAGTGTTCAAGTAGTCTACATGCATATTACACTGTGCATAGAATATCTGAAAGTACGCAATAAAAACAAAGGAAGCAGAAGAGTTATTCACTCAGAGAAAGCGGTGAGGAAGCGAACATAGTTAAAGTCTTTGATCGCTAGCAGCAACGCGCTCCTTGACTTTGGCGTTGACTTGAAACGGTTCCACTTGTCTTTGAAGTGGTGATGACACGACTCTATTGCTTGCTCACTAAGCCATGCCAAACCGGGATTTTCATATTTGCAGAAACTGTCCAAGATGGTGAAGTATTGCATGATTTAAGTAATAGGAAGGAGATATCATGCATTTTGAGGAAAAATATTTTACCATATCACGATAATTACAGATGATTGAGGTACAAATACATCAGTTCAGTGGTTAATGAAGGTCATCAATTAATTGACATTACATTGCGAGTGAAAACATTCCGTCATTAATAGCATGTTTGAGTTTGAATTTTCCTGGTGCTCTCATCTTACATCTTTTGAGAAAAACTTAAGAATTGTACAAATAGGAACCGGGTACCCAGTTCTAATTACAGTAATTCTATTCATAGTAACGCTATGGTAACGTCTATCAAGCTGGTAGCTTAAAAAATGTCATGCTTACTTTTTTCACATTCGGAGATACACACAACAAAACGACGATCAGCTGATGAGAACTTGAAAGCGAAAATAAATATTTTCAAAAGTATGTCAATGATACGTGCTCAATTAAATGACTTAATGAAAACAATTGTCAATTAGGTTAGGTTGTAATGCATATTACTATTATATACGGTTATGCAAAATTATTGCAGTTTTATCTGACTCTTCACCATGAACTGTTCATGGATGTAGCGCAAGTCAACGTTAATTTAAAGGGAATCAGTCAAAAAAGTGTCAAAAGGTTTTGCATCTTGCTACAGAAGTCAACGATAGAATTTCTTGTAATTTTAGTATTTTATCATAGAGACTTCTAGCATCCAAATTCTGGAGTTTCAAGTCTGGTATATTTTCTTGAACTAATGCATTATTGGGCTGGAATGTACTACTACTGAAATTACAAAATCTTAGTTTTCTCATAAACGACACCATAGAAATGCACAAATTTTTAGATGTGGCCTATTTAGAGATTCATGAATGTACTTCATGAATCTAGTGTCGGGTATATATTTTAAGTTGATGAAATTCTAGATATACTACTACCATCTATATTATTAAAAATTCAATCAAAAAGGGCAATTTGCGGAGCAACTACACGACAGATTTCAGTGAAATTTTAAATGTAGAGTGTGTGAAGCATGCCAATAAAAAGAAAATTTGATTCAAGCGTGGTATATTTTTTTGCATTATAATGACGTTATGACTTTAATGAGTAGTATGCAAAAAACCGGTTTTTTGCATTTTTTTCTAAAAATACAGGACAGAATTTGCTCATATTTTAACCATCAAATACTCATCATAGGTGCATACTATCCCCAAAGTTTCAAGCTTGGTATATTTTTTTGAGTTATTTTCGATTTGAGCCACCTGTGCCCTTCAAATGACAGCCTAAATCGTCGGCGCGTAGCGCCAGACGATTTAGGCTGATCATTTGAAAGATAATTATGCATCGTTACTGAACCTAAAATCTATGACATCAAAATTCCAAGATTTTGATCTGCAAAAGATTCAAATCTATGATCATTTTCTACATAGCCTAAGCAGCTCAGAACATTAAAGAATGTAAATATCTACGATTCCAAATTGTGAGACATAGGAATCATCTCAATGTCATTTTCACTGGAAATGCGAAGGTAGATAGTGAGATGCTCCTACCTCTATGGCATTACATAGCAAATTAGACGGCCTTAATCATGGCAATTAAGGCCGTCTAATTTCAAACTGGAGATTAAGCGACAGCTTTCATAGAAAAATGACAGATGAAATATCGGCTGACATCAGCAACAATGACACTTTCGAGGCTCGACCTGTGATCCAGAAGATCGCTAGGCCAAGCACTTAACCACGGGGACCACTCGAAGGAGAGGAAATTTTCATTATTGTACAATTGATGATTAAAATAAATACGAATTTTTCAATGGATTTATATTTCACGCATCATTCAAAATGGCATGCATCTTTTATTATAGCCTTTTGTTCAATACGAGGAGGGAGAAACAGCACTTATAAATCGGTTTGTCTTAGATATAATAATCTTAATAAGTCTCCTGCCTAATTAATAAACCTTTATTTGTAAAAAAGCTGAGGACAAAAAATAGAATTTAATTAACTTGCTAGTACACTGTGATACAAAAATATGAGCAAATTATGCCTCAAGTGGACTCCCGATATATGCGATCTCTTGTTGTAAGCGACACGGCCGGTTGGTCCCTGCCGAATTGATAGATATGTGCCTAGCTCTCGATGACAAGCGATGACAACAGTCGGTCCCAAGATGTCGCTTATATCAAGAATCGACTATACTCTTTCCTTTTCTACAGAATCAGTCCTTTGACCCCAAGGAAATAGTCCGCTGATCAATAATGCTTTGACAAGCGCATAGCTGCTTGGAAAATTATGGTAATTTAAATGATAATATGATAAATTTCCTATCGCTCATGATAATTGAAGCTAGTTTTTATTCAATGATCTTGAATCGCTAATACATCACATTCATATGTACATATTGATTCCCTGCATTTTTCATGTTACATGCCTAAACATAAAAACTAAATAACACATATAATTAAGCATACATCATCAAAGCACATTTTCTCTAATATTTAGATATCCTAATATAGCGCATGCACTTAATCTATATTAATAAATATGGCGCAAAGGCCTTCTATTGTATACTTTTCAGAAGAGGTGACTTTCATGAGTAATGCTTCACTAATTAAGCGTTTAAATTTAAAAAAACTAATGCCCTTTTTCTGTGCGTTGCTCCTATTATGGAAGTCAGTGCATCTGTATCGGAGCTGAGAAACTCCACTCCGGTACTATAGGAGTTCAAATGCAATCACTGATCGACTTTCTGGAGCTATACAGCGACTTCAGTATGCAGATTTTATAGCGTGGTTTGCCCTATCAAGATGGCAGTCCAAAATTGGCGTTTCCAACTATATGACAATGTGACATCTTGACAGTGAGAGATTATTTTAATGAAGTAAGAATTTTGTTAAACCTTCCACATTTGGTTTTTGTTAACTGTGACGTCAACATACATATAATAACTGTTGTGAAGCAAAGTTTTAGTCTGTGCGTTTTCAAGAGCCTATAAATTTTAGGTTGTATAAAATTTGAACTTCTTGATGACTCCACAGTATCAATATCATAGACTGTTGCATACTGCTGCATTATCCATCAATTCTATCACAAACCTGATGATGAAAATTTTCAAGCTATGTTCGCAGATCATCCTTACATGATTTGCAATCATAACTTTATTAAGGAATTTCTCAAAATATTTGCTTACTTATGATTTCATCAGACAGTTTACCAAGAATCTTGCGAAATCATTCTTTAACGTTTCATGTACAGTTGTTGTTAGAAATTTTAGAAAAGAAGCTAAACATGTTTTCAAATTTTTGCTCACGACTCAATTTGATGCTTTTCATGCAATTTCCTGATAATCGACTTAATTTTCTTTCGTCACTATGTTTTATGAATTCAATCAGAGACTTTTCATTATAATCTGTTAATGAATTTCAAATATGAATGAAGATCATATCTCATATTGATCGGTTTTTGTTTGCACTTTCAAATATTGACTTCTCATGTGTCTCCAATTGTAATTGTGTTGATCAGATGTGCGATGTATTTTATACACTACTGTACAACGCATTATCAACTATTCCTTTTTCATATGTCATAACTTCAAATAGGGACAAGCCCTGGATGACGCCAGTCCTTAAGTCTTTGATCAACCAAAGGTGGACAGCATATAGAGCGAGGCGTTGGGAGCTCTATAACCATTTAAAGGCTAAAGTTCGTGAAGAAATTTTTAAGGCGAAGAATGTTTGGGTTCAACGCAGTATTGATTCCAATAAAAATATTTGGAATGTTGTCAACGAAGTTCGGGGAAAGAGCACGACCAGCAATTTTGATAAATTGATCAATGAGTTCGGTGGAACTAAGAATTTCCTATCTTGCTTACAAGCTGAGCTAAACAAAAATTTCAATTATGATGTTGGACAGGATTATGAATCTCATCTCAGTTATGAGCCTTGGTTGTTGATTTTGATTTATTGGATGTTCTCAAAGCTCTAAAACATCTGAAAGTCAACAAATCTTCGTGTTCTGATGGAATCCCGAATCGTCTGCTGCGAGAGGGTGCTGAATTTATTGCCGTCCCATTATATCATATTTTTAAGTGTTCGGTCGCTACCTGTATATTTCCTATTTGTTGGAAGATGGCTGAAATCATCCCAGTTCCGAAGACTAGCAATCCATCCTTAAAAGACTTCAGACCAATTTCCTTAACGTCTACGATCAGCAAAATTTTTGAATCATTCATCGTCAAATCTATGTACGATTCATTATTTCAACTTTACAGTCCTTATCAATATGCATTCAGAAAACATGGATCGACAGAGAGTGCTCTGGTGCGAATACATGATGCAATAACAAGGTACCTCGATGCCCCTGAAGTGGATTGTGTTCGGATGGCGTGCCTAGATTTGACCAAAGCCTTCGATAAGATTCGGCCGGAAGAACTTTGCAGACGTCTCAATGATGCAGACATCAGCATCGGATTTATAGAGTGGTTAAAGACCTATCTCTCTGGAAGAAGTCAACGCTTGCGTGTGAAAGGAGTTTTTGGTCCAACAACTGCCGTAACATCAGGTATTCCCCAGGGTTCCGTGTTAGGGCCAGTGCTTTTTGCGTCCTTCATGGGATCCATATCAATATCCTCAAATGCAACTTTAGTTATGTATGCCGATGATGTGACCCTGATCGAGCCAGTTATAAGGAATGAAGCCATACCCAACAACTTATTTGCAATTCAAAAATGTATTACCGAGAATAAGATGATCCTCAATATTCAAAAGTCCAAACAAATCATTTTCAACCGCAGTTCTTTCAGTGATCGTGTTATGTATGAAGGTGTCCTTTTGAGTCAGTCTTGCAAAATACTTGGTGTTCAGTGGAATGCTAATCTCACATGGGATGACCATTTTTCTGCCGTATTAAGACTGGCGTCTCAAAGACTTTATGTCATTCGAACATCGCGACCTTTATTTTCTAATGTCAAGCTGTCTACTGTATACAAATCGCTAATTTTACCTATTCTGCTGTACTTCCCCATTATTTGCGTGGTTATCGAAAGGTATTGAGGAGAAAATGGAAAAGTTCAACAACCGAGTTCACAAAATTATTTGTGGTAAAAACTGTTGCTGTGTAAATTTTCCTTCCATTTCATATCTGAGAAAACAGCGTTCTGTGCGATTCTTTTACCAATGTGAGTCTTACTCTGACCATCCGCTACGTGATCTTGTTCCCTCTCGAATGTCGCGCTCAGGACATCTGCGTCTGCCACCGTCTAAAACTTCACGTAGGCTGCATTCATTTTTTCCATGGATTTGTTGTATTGTGAATCAAATAGTTCCCGACTAGTGGATCTCTGTCTTTGCTGATTTTATGTGTGTTGTTACTATATTTTTTTTCTCTTCCATGATGTTTCTTTTCTAAATGTGAAGTGTGTAATCTCCAATGTGAAATTATGATTTTCAATGATGAAATATACACTTACTTACTTACTTAAGCTTTTAGCTAGATAGCAAGCTAACACATAAATAATCTGCAAGAGCTAGCCTTTTAAACCTTGATATTTCAGATAACAGTGTCAGTAAACAAATGAATCTTTTGTATAAAAGCTTTCTACTGCATTCTTAATATTATTAAATTTGGCATACTACCGACTTTATACTCATGTACTTAGCAATTATTAAGCCCCGATAACGAGCTGTGCTCAGCATGCAATAATTCGCTCAATCGACAAGTTTTTCGAAACTCTCGCCCTCTAACTGCAAGAATGATTACGCTGTTCATCATGGTACAATGTGGAAAAAGAAGAGAGAATTTGCTCCTGCAGTTTGGCTGACCCAAGTGCACTCCATCCTCCGATTTCGAAGTGTGCTCAGCAATCTCGATTGTACTCATCAGTGTGATGAGCTTTTGACATGATGATATGCTGAGGAAGTATTTGATTAAAAGCATGACTCATATGATTCGCTCGATGATGTAGAGTGTCTTGACGCTCCATGTTCTCATCGGATCACAATCGAGTGACAAGAAAACCGATTATGAACATACAGACTTGTGCCATGCTAGTCCGCAACAGTAGTGAAAACTGTGCCCTACTTGCCAGGGATAGGTACATGGATAGGTACATGTAAAGTTTAGTGTTATCAATAGGTACATGGATAGGTACATGTAAAGTTTAGTGTTGTCAATAGGAACATGGATAGGTACATGTATACTTTAGTTATCGATAGGCACATGGATAGGTACATGTATAATTCAGTGTTATCAATAGGAACTTGTATGAGATCTGTTTTACTGGATAGGTACATGTGTTTGGTACACTGTGTTTCGGAACGTCTATGATCGAACTTGTGTGGTTTGGTTCTGAGCACTTGGGTACGTACCGATAGACGTCCGTTGTTTGATTTTGAATGGGTTTGCTCAATTGCGACTATTGTGACAATTATTTTTAATGTAGCGCTATTTAGATGTGAAACTTTACTGTGCAGTTATGATTTAGTTGCTCCCCAATAAGAAAACCAATTCCAGAACTATGTTTAAAATGAAAAGACAAGAGATTTACAATGTAAGTTTAATTTAAGCGTGAAAAATAAATGAGGGGTGCAAATCACGTCCCTCAGGCGACTCCATGATCTTCAAGAAGTCATCACACCACTCATGGAATGTCGGATTTTTACTAAAGTCATGGTCACATTCGTGTACCGGACACTTCACCGGTAGTCCATTCCGCCTTTGAAGTGCAGAGACAGTCAAGGTCTTCCATAGGGCCACTTTGCAGCCGCAAGACAGATGCATGGTCATGTCCAACTGACCTCCCATAATGACTTGGCTGTCATTTTGAAAATAAATAGTGGTTTTGAGGACATGCTTCTTGTTATGGAACGTTGAGGATAAGTACTTAACAGTTTGGAACAATGTCATCCTTTATATAGTTATATATATTCTTTAGGGAAGTTCGGTACCTCTCTGATTGGCTGTTAGGATTTCCTTTGTTTAAAAAGTATATAAGTCCGAGGTTTGTACCAATTCTTATCAAAGGTTCTAATCCTCACGTTTATAAGTTACAATTATTTTAAATCTACAAGTCATAATGGATCGCAAACAGAAAGCCGCAGTTGAGAACGGTACTGCTGATCGTACCACTTCGCCAGTGGAACGTACCAGTACACCTCCCCAATCTCCGATGGAGCGATCGACAACACCAAACGAGGAGCCGGTGGTGTTCACCCAAGCCCCTGCATCGCCCGACTACTCGAGTGATGAGGATAGTGACGTATCAATTGAGACGATGCGTCACATGAATAAGAAGTCCATGCGAACGCCACTTTATGGACGGGTCACGGTCAAAGTCAAGAACGCCCGAAAAAGTATCACACCAAACGGGTGTTCATGAGGATGGAGCCGAACGAGCGGAACCTCACAACCGCTCTCGAATTTTCGGTCATCGACCTTGACACACCACGTCGCTGTCCCTGTGCGCCCAAGAAGACCAGGATCCATGTGCAAGTGGACTTGAAAAAACTTGTACCCTTTCCTTACCTTGATGACATTTAGTGTGTTTTTTCTTAATCTCTTTATTTAATATTTATTTGTATATATGAACAGACTTGTTTTATCATTTCACAAATCGGTCTTCAATTAAGGTCTGAATGGGAAAGGGGAATAACTATCTACAATTAATGATGTTCAATAACTGAATTGAAACAAAAAAATCAAGTATGAAGACTTCAACTTGAAATAAATAGGAACATATAACTTTTAAAGAAACAGTTATGTTGTTAATTTTAAAATGCTTGTAGCAGTCCAGGATGATATCATACATGTGTCATACACGACACCATAAGAATGAGAATGAAAAGACCTTTAGAATGATATAAGGTATGTACCTATTCGATGGGAAAAATCCTAGTTGTATGCAACTGTATGCAAGCAGACAAATGTTAGATTTTTAAATTCACTAAGTTTTTAGCCCATTCTTTAAAGACATGTAGCTCTCTAGTTATATGTCATACATGTGTCATACAATACACCATTAGAATCAGCATGAAAAGAGCATTCGAATGATATATTGTATGTACCCATTTGATGAAAAAATCCTAGTTGTATGCATCTGTATGCAACTTGAAAAATTCCAAGTTTTTTTACAAAAATGACTAAGTTTACAAATTTTCAAAGTTAAAGTTTTACAACTAAAAATGACCATAATATACAAACCTCTACACTTGACCTTGACCTTAGACCTGACCTTGACCTTTGACCTTCATACACTTCATACACGGCGGGGGGGGGGGCCTCAAATCTTCTCGGGAGCTTCGCGCCCTCGAAATTTTTCGGATTATAGGGTAAATAAATTTTCGAGTGCGCTTCGCGCACTCGAAAATTTATTTACCCATGGGTTCCGGGTGCCATAGATACTCTTCTTGCTTCCCTAACCTTAACCCTAACCTTAACCCTAACCCTAACCCTAACCCTAACCTTAACCCTAACCCTAACCTTAACCCTAACCCTAACCCTTAACCCTAACCTAGTAACTTAATTTGATTATTTGAATTTTGGCGCGAAATTCAAATTTTCGAAAAAATCTTTAAAATTTGATTATTCGAATTTTGGCGCGAAATTTGAATTTTCGAAATTTAGCGCTTAATTCAAATTTTAATGTTCTATTCAAACCACACGTTTTATAACTTCAAATACGAATCATTATATGACTATTAATAATAACATGTATATCAATAATACATCAGTCCATCAGTTCATATTACTTTGAATTCACTCTACTGTTTACATGTAGAAATCTTTCAACACATATGATGGCACTTCCATTTCTAAGGTTAAAAATAAACCAGCTGTTTCAATTCTTGTTTGAGTTATCAATTTTGTTTAACCGTACCAATTCCAAGATGTGATGTCATAAGGTCTTTGTTCATAGTTGCTTTGTCAATTTCATATATAAAGAAGTTGCACACAACGAATTTTCACTCATTTTCAAATTATTTAGTGTCCATAACAGACGTCGTTCTTCGTTCCTCCGTTCTCCGGTTCTTATTACAATTCTGAAGTGAGTTTCATTGTCATGTTGTGCTACTTTATAGGA